>PVIA01007321.1:0-84775 GCA_004024845.1 Tonatia bakeri | reverse complement strand
AGCCAACCTATCAGATGCACAGTTCAAAACACTGGTGATCAGGAAGCTCACAGAATTGGTTGATTTTGGTCACAAATTAGATGAACAAATGCAGGCTACAATAAGAGAAATGAAGGAAAATGCACAGGGAATCAATAGTGATGGGAAGGAAACTGGGACTCAAAACAATAGAGTGGACCAGAAGGAAGAAAGAAACAACTAAACAGGAAAGAATGGAGAAATAAGAATTCAAAAAAATGAGGAGAAGCTTAGGAACTTCCAGGACATCTTTAAACGTTCCAACATCCGAATTATAGGTTTACCAGAAGGGGAAGAGGAAGAGGAAGATATTGAAAACTTATTTGAAAACATAATGAAAGAGAACTTCCCCAATCTGGCAAAGAAAATAGACTTCCAGAAAGTCCAGGAAGCTCAGAGAGTCCCAAAGAAATTGGACCCAAGAAGGAACATGCCAAGGCACATCATAATTACATTAGTCAAGGTAAAAATGAAGGAGAGAATTCTAGAAGCAGCAAGAGATAAGGGGACAGTAACCTACAAAGGAGTTCCCATCAGACGGTCAGCTGATTTCTCAAAAGAGACCTTACAGGCAAGAAGGGGCTGGAAACAAGTATTCCAAGTCATGAAAGACAAGGACCTACATCCAAGATTGCTCTATCCAGCAAAGCTTTCATTTAGAATGGGAGGGCAGATAAAGTGCTTCCCAGATAAGGTCAAGTTAAAAGAGTTCATCATCACCAAGCCCTTATTTCATAAAATGTTAAAGGGACTTATCTAAGAAAAGAAGATAAAAAAAATGTATAGTAAAATGACAGCAAACTCACAATTATTAACAACCACACCTAAAACAAAACCAAAAGAAACTAAGCAAACAACTAGAACAGGAACAGAATCACAGAAATGGAGATCACATGGAGGGTTACCAACAGAGGAGTGGGGTGGGGAGAGAGGGGGAAAAGGTACAGAGAACAAGTAACATAGACAATAGGTAGAAAATAGACAGGGGGAGGGCAAGAATAGTATGGGAAATGTAGAAGCTAAAGAACTTATAACACATGAACTAAAGGGGGGGGAATGTGGGTGGAGGGGAGTGAAGGGGGGAAATGGGACTACTGTAATAGCATAATCAATAAAATTTTAAAAATTAAAAAAAATTTAAAACAGAGATGGCCAACCTATCAGATGCAGAGTTCAAAATACTGTTGATCAGGATTCTCAGAGAAATGACTGAGTACAGTCACAAAATAAAGGAAAAAATGACAGCTACACAAAGTGAAATAAAGGAAAATATACAGGGAACCAACAGTGAAGGGAAGGAAACCAGGACTTAAATCAATGATTCGGAGCAGAAGGAAGAAATACACATTCAACCAGAACAGAATGAAGAAACAAGAATGCCAAAAAATGAGGAGAGGCTGAGGAACCTTTAGGACAACTTTAAGCGTTCCAACATCCAGATCATGGGGTGTCAGAAGGAGAAGAGAAAGAGCATGAAATTGAAAACTTATTTGAAAACACAATGAAGGAGAACTTCCCCAATCTGGCAAAGGCGACAGACTTCCAGGAAGCTCAGAGAGTCCCAAAGAAGCTGGACCCAAGGAAGCACACACCAAGCACACACATCATAATTAAGTTATTCAAGATTAAAGTTAAGGAGAGAATCTTAAAAGCAGCAAGAGAAAAGGAGACAGCTACCTACAAAGGAGTTCCCATAAGATTGTCAGCTGATTTCTCAACAGAAGCCTTTCAGGAAAGAAGGGGCAGGAAAGAAGTATTCCAAGTCATGAAAGGCAAGGACCTACACCTAAGATTACTCTATCCAGCAAAGCTATCATTTAGAATGGGAGGGCAGAATAAGATAAAAAATATGAACAGTAAAATGACAACAAACTTGTAACTATCGACAACAGAATCTAAAAAAAAACAAAAAACAAAACAAAAAAACCCTCAGCAAACAACTAGAACAGGAAGAGATTCACAGAAATGAAGATCACATGGAGGGTTATCAGTGGCAAGAGGGAGGGGGAAGAATGGGGGAAAAGGTACAAGGAATAAGAAGCATAAATGGTAGGTATAAAATAGACAGGGGGAGGTTAAGAATAGTATAGGAAATGGAGAAGTCAAAGAACTTATATATATGACCCATGGACATGAACTAAGGTGCAGGAATGATGGTGGGAGGAGGGTACAGGGTGGAGGGAATAAAGTGGAGAAAAAAAATGGCACAGCTGTAATAGCATAATCAATAAAATATATTTTTAAATTAAAAAATGAAAAATGCAGTAAGTAATAAATTGTAACACAAGAATAAACCATTTCATGTACTCACAACTATAAACCGACTTTCTCCACCTCATATATATTTAAAAATGTATTTAAAAAAATGGAAAGTGAGAATGATTACCAACAACGATAGCAGAATCACTAAAGAATTTCTGAAATGTGTAAAAGAGAGAAAACATTCACAAAAAAGAAATGCCTCTGTAGCCTCTAACAATGCAAAGACAGTCCAAATCTTCTAAAAAGTTCAGTAAAATCCCAAGCTCAGAGAACTAGATGCTAAGCATAGTAGAGGACTATGAGTGTTACCTATGAGCATACAAGAGAAGCCAGTGGGAACTGCACCAGTGTCCCTGACCATCTGGAAGAGGTGATGACATTTACACCTCAGACTTTTTCATCTGGGTATAAACTGTCTAATGGTCAAGTTGAGGGTGTGTCACAACAGGCTCCTAAAGAGGGAGGGCAGAGGGCAGTAAGAGATGTTGTATAAGAGATGCAATATTTTAGTTAACTCTAGGTTAACAAAGAGAGAATAAAAGCACTTGCCAACAACTTACAAAGACAAAAAATAAAAAACACAAGAAATGGCATAGTAGGGAAAATCCATAATGTACCCAACTTCCCTGATAACTATGAAGATATTCACAATGAAGTATGATTAAATCTTAAATACAGGATGATCCCCTTAAAGCAGGCTTCTTACTAGCTACTGGTGTGATTCCAAATGGTTACTAGATAGCTACCTAGTGGAGGTTAAGTGGGCAGATACCAGAAGTAGTTCTCAAAAGCTCTTAAGATTAGTCCTGTATCAGCAACATTTCAACATACAAGAGTTTGTCTTCTGATCCTAACCCACTCAGTCTTATCTAGAGTAAAAGTCCTAAAGGTGATCTAACATGCTGTCATACAACTGTCTACATCTGTTTTAAGTAAGATTCACTGCTATGTTTTTCAAGTGATTCAATTAATAATTTAAAAAATTTTAACTCTCAAAGTATATTTGTCTACAAGATGACAAAATATAAAGAGTATCTCATTTGATGTTACACAATAAGCAAAGAATAGAATTGTAATAAATTATCTTACAGGCTACTTGTAGAACACTTTATCTACACTTGGTTACTGACTTCAACTAATGAGGTCAAGATCATGGTTTATATAGTTAGCCAGTTTAGGGGGAATCTACCCCGGGGCCATAGAATACGTTCATAATTCACTTAGCAAATGTTAGCTAGAGTAAAAGGATTGACAGAATGTTAATGGTTAGTATAGTCTGTCATCATTACTGGAAAATCCCCGGATACATGTTATCTTTGATACATAAAACAACACTAGCATATAAACAGTTGGATAGGGTACCCAGTAATCTTTCTCTTAATGCACCGAGGTAGAGAAGTTAGTCCAATCAGTTAAGTATCAGGGGCACAGTCAAGTGTGTATGTAAAAATGATATGGGAAACCAGGTCTAGCACAGTGATCCTAGTTTTAAAAAATCAGATTGCTTTTGGTGACTAGATGATGGGTAAGTAAGTAATCAATTGCAATATTATATGTATCCAATGTGGTAAGAGATTAATCCATTTAGTTGCATAATAACAACAGCTCCCCTAGATGTCTATACTATGTAGGTGTTTCAGATATACTAACTTTAATTCTCACAGCCAGCTTGTAAGGTGCAAAGTGTTATCCCCATTTATAGATGAGGACATGTCCCAGGTAACATGTTGGAAGTCCCATAGCTGGTAAATGATGAAGCCATAATTTGAACTGACTTCTGACTTCCAACCCCCATACTCTTTTTACTGTAGCTTTCTTTTAATAAAATAATTTTCTATAAGAATTCAATATATATCCACTTTTATTTTAAATCACGAGATGGAATTTATGAGGTTGAAGGAAGAACACAGAACTATTTTTCAGTTGGGGAAAATAAAGAATGAGCACTCAAGTACTTTTTCAAGTACAAACAAAACATCTACAGCAAAGTCCGAATTAGAAGCCAAGTTTCAATATAGGTACTCTTCAAGTTAAAAACACTTAATTTGCACAGTTTTATACCCTAACTAGCATGCAAAATACGGCTGTTCTCCTTACTCCACCCATCCACAGAGACACTTCAACAAACAGTAATAACCATACTAGTCAGGACTAATGGCCCCTACAGTGGGCTTGAATGAGAAGCACTGGATCCAAATTCTTCTGAATCACCTTGGGAGTGATCATTTATTCATTTACAAGTTCTCTATCTTGCCCATGCCCACTTCCCACTATAACATACCACACATACCGCATGCACATTCATGTACTCATACACCTTCCTCTATTAAGTTAACTCTAGCTCAGGTTATTTCACTTCAGGAAATCTCTTATTAAACATGTTTTCTGTAAATTCTCTTTTCTTCCTCTGATAAGGCAACATGTAAGTAAAAAATGACCCAAAGTAACTGTTGACAAATATAAAAATAATTTCAAGTGAAGCAGATATATCCATAGAAGGAAACTCAGCTTTGAAGTCAAATTAAAGGATCAGAGAAATAAGCCACCCTTTCTAATTTCTTCTTATCTTTCAAAATGCTGTTTAGTAATGCAACTACACTACTTTCTATTTTATTTTTTGTTATCATTGCAGAAGTAAATATTTCAGCTACAACATGGTTTTATGGGCTAGCCTAGGAATGTAACTCCTGTGTTGACCCAGAGAATCAACCAATCAATCTACAAATTAACTTTCATCTTATGTTTGTAAAGTTGGGAATGACTACATGGTAATTGGACCTTACTTTCCAAAATGAAAACCAACTGATAATGTATCAAAAAAATTAAGACGGAATTCTGTGGATATACAGCTACTGAATAACAGTTTGGTATATGGAAAAATCTAAGTTTAAGACCTCTGTAAATGAGACAAGACTATGAAAGCTAAATATTCCTCTCTTGAGTTCTGGTCACCTTCTACTTGGATATTCTACTCTCACTTCAAATTTAACATGTGTAAAGCAAAAAATCATCTCACTCTCCAAAATTTCCAATTCTATTCTCTACTGCAGATTCAAAATTTTATTGTCAACCAAAACATTGCCCCTTCCTGCCACATGCAAACTTAGACTGAGGGCTACCTCAGGTATAGAGA
Source organism: Tonatia bakeri (assembly GCA_004024845.1). Lineage (NCBI taxonomy): Eukaryota > Metazoa > Chordata > Mammalia > Chiroptera > Phyllostomidae > Tonatia > Tonatia bakeri. The sequence goes on along the minus strand of PVIA01007321.1, from coordinate 79,362 downwards.
TTAATAAATCACATCCCTGTTCTTAAAAAACTTTAAAGATCTATGCTAGAAAATAGGGCAAGTAACACACAAATAACCATGATACAGATATGCTACCACTAGAAATGTGCAAGGTGTTACCAAGGGGGAAAATCACTTTAGGGAGCAGATCAAAAAAAGGTTTTTACAAAGATGGCAGTTGAAATATGCTTGAAAGATGGGTAGGACACTAACAAGACAAGCATCCAAGAGAGTAAGAGGTCATTTCAGGCTAAGAATAAACACACAAGCAAAGACTCAGAGATGAGAATAAAGACTGTATTTAGGAAACAGAGTAGTACAGAATAATCACAAAAGTAATATAGAAGGGCTAGAATGTAGACCCATGTAGGAAAAAAAGTAAGGTCTAAAGTTGGAAAGGTAAGCTGGAGTCACATTGATCCTTGAGTGTCTTTTTCCATAAAAGATGAATTGTAGTTTCTGGTACTAGCACACACAGTGGTTAAGAGCCAGGACTCTGAATCCACTTACTATCTGTGTAACCTTGGGCAAGTTACTTAACTTCTCTGTACCTCTATGGGGCTAATAACAGCAACTTATAGAGATGTTGTGAAGATTAAATTAGTTAATACATGTAAAGTGCCTAGGAAAGTACCATAAAAGCAAATGCTATATAATTATTTGCTATTATTACTATATTTATCTTTCAGAAAGACAAATTTAACAGCAATCCATACATATAGATTGGAATGGAAACTTCCCTGCTTTCTATTCACCTTTACTCATGCCATTCCACCTTGTTCAAGCACAACTTTTCCTAATTACTTAAAACTCATTATTAAGTGTAACAACTGTTAAGCTCAAATTCTACCATCTTTTCAACCACCTGAGCAGAAAGTAGTTTCACCACTTATTTGACACTTATATGTATACAATTTTACCTTCTCAAACACAATACGGATTCTTTAGGGATAAAAATAGTTTTTTATTTGCTAAAATGCGATCCCTTAGAATATTTCATACAGTTCTTTAAAGGCCACATGTACTCAATAATCATTTATTGTGAGAGAGTCTGGAATAATGTCCAGTAATAAAAGGAATTCCTAAGAGAAGGTTTAAGGGATACTCACAGTAAATTAAAGATTTATTTTATCAAAATGAATAGTACTCCATAAATGAAGTGGTCATAAATGAAATGGCCTTAAAGGTCTCTGACTTTGAACTTAGTGATCTGATCAGCAGAACTAATCTGAACACACCCTATTTTATCCCCCCCCCCTTTTTTCCCCTGAGAGTATGTTTATTAAAGCTGGGGAAAGTGAAACAAGGAAGGGCCTGGGATAGAAGCAGCAACAGGAGAGAGCCTAGCTTAGGCAGGGCTGCTCTGACTCCAGAAATGTTACAGAACATAAAAAATGAACCAAGTTGCAGCTGCTATCAGCTCACTGGAAAGTCAGAGAAAAGTGAGCCTTGGGGACAGGTTCAGGGGGTTAGCCCACGATAGGCTGCCACTGCCCACTGCTCCCCTGGTTACAAGTCTTATAGGGTCTCTTAGAATTTAGGAGATACATGCCTCAGAAGGAAGAAGATGGGGAAGGGAAAGGTTATAGGCATGCTCCCAAGAGGGAGAGTGCACCCACAGCCTACTTAAAAAAAAAAACAATTTCTATTTTTATAGCTGAAAGTAGACCCAACTGTTCCAGGTGAATAACTCACACCTCAAATGGAAAGACTAGTGAAATTCTGCTCTCCTATTTTCTTACTTGACCCAAGCAACTGCATTTTTCTTTACTCTTGTTTAATCTCCAACGTATATGGTCCATAGTTGAATAGATCAATATTAGTAGTCAACAGATGCCTTTTTGCTCAATATACACAACAGCAAGTGTCAAAATGCCAAATGTAATCTTTTATATATAGCCAAGCTAGTATAAAGAGACACACACAAAAAAGTGCAGCCTTTTCCTAATTAAAACAAAACAAAACAAAACAAAACAAAACAAAAGTAACCACTATGTTGTACACCTGAAACTAATGCAAAGTGACAAATGTCAACTGTAATTAAAAATTTTTTTTAAATAGAAGAAAAAAGCAGTGATTCAAAGAAATTCGTTTCCTTCAAAACTGAATTGGAGTCAAACATGGAAACTTTATGTAAGCAAACTATACATGCTGGTTGGTATATACTCACAAACACACTTAAGTATCATTGATAGCAACCCCTAAATCCATATTTATTTCGCTGACTCTAAAGCAATAAATTCCAAAGGAACATAATAGTCTACTTGCTCATTTGTCAAGTGTTCACTTCCCAGTAATTTACAGCTAATGAGACACAGTAAAGTTTACAGAAATATATTATTAAAAAGTGATTTTTATCTAGATACTTATTTTTAGGTACCTTGATATTCAAAGATCCCTAGTTTTCCTCATGGCTCTTAACTAGCCTCTCTAGTATTTCAATAATAGCTTTTCTCAATATTACTTTTTCATCAGTCTGTGAATGAAATAATGTTAGCCACTACACCCAATCCCTTGTTACCAAATGGATCAGCTTTTGTTAAGTATTAAACTTTTTGGCAGTCAACCTTTACTTGCTAGTTGGGCAGAGAATTCTAAGTACTGTAGTTGGGGAGAAAATGTGTAGCTCCAGAGCTTGAAAATAAAACATTCTGACAACTAAAAAGATATGTCAAGTTTACATAAATTTTCATAAACATGTAAAACTGTAAATATGAAATCTATACCTACATATTATCACTGCTGTCACAGCACAACCTAATCTCCTGAGTTATTTAGAGGATATAAAACAAGGTCACTATTAAAATAATTATCCATTCAAATTGCATGATTAAGCTTATTTATAATTCAACAATAACAACTTCATAAACAGTGATACTTCATTATGTGCCTAAACTTTCTCCATGATTGCATAAGCACAAAAAAAACCCACTCACAGTTGCACTGCAGAAGCTAATGACAACTAGAAAAAATTTTATTCCATAAACAAAACTAAATTTAGTTGTACTGTCTGCCAGATTTCTGTGAAGAAATGATTCTTATGTATTTCAAACTTATTTTCAGTCTTTGAGGTGAGACTAATTAATTCTCTTGATAGTGTAAAGCTTTGCAGACCAGTTGCTTTTAAGTGTATTCCTTTAAAAGTAATTTCTAAACTAAATGATTTTCACCATTCACCAAGGTTATTACTTGTTCACCTATAGGAGAACAGAAAGGTGGGGCCTGAACCTGCAGGACAATTGGAAGTACTGAAAGAAGTATTAATCAAGTCTGATTATGTAACTTTTATTATTGTTATTATCATCATCATTACTGTAAATAAGTTAATAAATAACTTACTATAATAAGTTATTTATTATAGTATAATATTATAATAAATAATAATAATAAACCTCAACTACAACTTGTCCAAGGCCAATTCATGGCTAGTAAACAGTGGGACTGGGATTTGACTACATGTTGGTTTTACCCCCAAACCTGGGTGCCCTTTCCAATATGCTAGGCTGCCTTTCATTTAGGAAACCTCTTCAATCTGTTCCAGAAACATATAAACTCAATGCATCCCTGGGTTTTGGTACTTGTATGTGTCCCAGTAAGTTTACATTACCAATACAACTGACTTTTCCGTCTCTCTTCCCAAATTGAACCCAGATGGGTTTCAGAAGTATTCAAATACAGACACACCATGTTGCATTAAATCTCTTTTTAGAGCAAGGCAAGACATATGTAAGTAAATATAACAAATAATACAAAAGGAGAATATTTAAATTCAGATGTTTTGATCTTTTAGATATTGATCTTTTAAATCATAAATCATTATGTCTAACATTTGAGCACATACTATGTATTAGACCATGTGCTAATTCCTAATACAATCAAACCTTGGTTCTTGAATGTCTTCCATCTCAAAAAATTAGGTTCTTGACCAAGTTGTTCATGGAAAAAAGTCACAGTTGTTGAACAAAACTTTGGGTCTTGGCCCAGCAGCCCTTCCATGCTGATATGTACAGCATTTCTAATGGAAAAAAACAATTTGCTTTTTGAAAAAAAATTGCATTTTGTTCCAGAATGAATTAAGTTTGAGAACCAAGGTTCCTTCCTCAGCATGCCATTTGTATTTCCTCACAACCTTTTTTTGAGACAAATCAAATTACATGCCCCAAATCATAAGCTCATAAAAAGGGAATTCGAGAAATCAAATCTAGATATGTCTGATTCCAAATCTTACAGGACCATTTTACTGCATCGCAACTCCAACACGAAGCCAGTGTTTATCAGGAGGAGTTAACCAACATTGTTTTAGGTTACACTAAGCTCAACAGGGGAGAGCTGATGTAATATATGGCTAGTACTATGACAGCTTTGAAAGGGGCACTGGAAGCCAAGTGACAAAGAATTCAACAAGCCTAATTAGTCTAATGAATGCAACAGCAATCATCACTCTGTAATCTTTCTCTGCACTTCCTTCCTTTTAGTGATTTCCATTTATTCATGGCTTCTGTCCATGTTCTTGGTCCCAACTTCCTTTCTCCAAAACTTTTTGGCCTATAGCTTATGCCCTTCATTGTGAAGTGGCTAATCTCTGTTGATAATGGTAAAAAGAGAGGTCTTCTGGAAAGTAAGTTTCAAAGGAAAAAAATGTGTTTGTTGTTCAGGAAATATAATCTTCTATTGAAAAATCTGATCTACACTGTGAAATTCACAGTATTATAAATGATTTCAAGCTTTAAGTAAGTCCTGTGAACATGGTAAGGGGACTGGTTTTGAATTTTTGGTCCAAGTTCTTATTATTTGATATGCTGAAATATATAATACTAATAATGTCACTTAAAAAATAAACAAAATAAATTTTTGTACCACTTTACCATTATGGAGAAGAGCTACTCTTGCATATAAAAGAAATTCTTAGCTCAAATGTCCATCAACTGATGACTGGATAAATAAAATGTAATATATCCTTACATACCACATTATTTGGCAATATTTGGCAGTAAAAAGAAATGAAGTACTGATACCTGCTATAATAGGGATAGACCTTGAAAACATTATGCTAATTGAATGAAGGCAGTCACAAAGGATTACATTTTGTATAACTCCATTTGTAAGAAATGTCTAGAACAGGCAAATTCATGGAGATAGAAAGTAGATTGGTGGTTGACTAGGAGGTTGGAGGGATGGCTAAAGGGCACGGGGTTTCATTCTGGCATACTGAAATGTTCTAAATTGAGTGTGGTGATGGTGGCACAACACCATGAATATATTGAAAGCCACTGAATTGTACACTTTTATGGATTTTATGGTTATGTGAATTATATCTCAATAAAGCTGTTTTGAAAAAAGAAAGTTTAGTGAAAGAAGACTCAAAAGGCCATCAAAGAAATTCTGTTAATGCTTTTCAAATTAAAGAACACAGTGTCAAGATTTTGCTCCCACAGGTAACCAAAGTGTATCCTTTTCCACAAGTATGTCCAAAGTAATTAACAAAGCAAAGCTCTAGATGGGCTGGTTTGTTTAACAACTGATGTTACATAGCTCCTTCATGCTAAAGGTCTTTTGTGATCATTAAAGTTGTCACAGTTCAGGGGAAAGAGGTTATTAATAATTTTCTAGTATTTAATAAATAGCTTTGCTTGGGCAGCTTGTAATTTTCATGTTTTGAACCAAGGACCTTCAATTTGTAAGCCAGGATCTACTTACAGATCTTGAACTCACATGACAGATGTCAACTACCACAGTACACTATCTGAGGTTTTACCAGGATATCCTGTGGAGAGGGTAGTAGGTAACAAAATGGGAAATGACCTCCTCCCCAACTCTTTCAAATCCCCAAGTACCCACCAGTCTTTATACCTGGGGAAAAAGAAAACACTTCCTCCCAAAATGTCAACCATCTCCTAGTTTCAAAGAGGTAAAGCTTTCTCCCTGTTTATGATGCGTGTATGCGTGTGTGCTATGTTCCCTCATTCAATCCTTTCCAGGTCAGCAGAAATGACTTTATATGACAGGCAGCTTAAAATTTTAAAAAAATGGGCACATGTGGTCCAACTTTTTGCCCTCAGGAGCAAGCTGCCCATAGGGAATGCTGAAAATCTTGTAGGACAGGTCCCCCAGTCCTGCATGGGATTGGATGGTTAAGTTTGTTTACTTTTAAGGTCCAGTAAGAGGAAACTGCTTGTCCACAGATATAAGCCACATTCCCCAATATCCCCTGGAATAAAATAACATCTTAGTTCCTAATTATCTTATTCTTCCCCACCCCAAATTAGTTCAGAATGCAAGTGGGGAAGAGGTTTTCAGTTATTGAGACCCCTTTAACTCTGCAACATTCAGTCTAAGCAATTTTGAAAATAACAAGAACAAAAATATTTTCAAGAATAAATATACTATGAAAGACAACAATGTGGATATGATAACCAATTCTAGAGAAAAATTTTGATAGGTATAAGAGAGACATTCCTTCATGTACTGGACAAGACTTTGGGAAAACATTTGGAAATCATAAAGAACACTAAGCAAATCCATCTAAGTGGTCATTGAAATCCTTGCTGCATAGGGATTGTGCCTAAAAATAAAGGTCTCTCTAGATCATTTACATTATCAGAAGCAGCTTTGCTTGATCTTGTTAAAATTAATTCAATAAAACTAAAAATAATTCTTTTGCACAAAAGTTTCTCTCTTTCGCGATGGACTTAGACAAGCAACGGACATCATATTACGACTGAAACCCAAATCTCCTCCTTTCCTAATTCTGTAATCTGGCAAAAATTTCAGCCAGATCACTTAATTTTAACCTCATTTAAGTACATAAAAGGTGTGCATAAATAAGATACAGGTCATACTTCGATGAACAGTTGTTCTTAGACTTCCGGCCACAATGGAGGCATAAGTAGACATACTGTGCCTCCTCACACAACCAAAAGAAGGACAACAACAATTTAAAAACAAAAAACAACCAGAACTGACAGAAAATTGAACTGTATGGAAGTTCAAAAACCAAGGAGTTAAAGAAGACACATTCCTCCAGACCAGTAGGAGGGGCGGAGACAGGCAGCTGGGCAGAGAGGACTCCCAGCAAGGGCGAGCTGGCAGACCCAGTGAGGGCAGGGGTCAGGGAGTGGATTGTGGAGCCAGGAGCAGCTTGCAAGGTGGCTGGCTGACTGGGCGGTCCCACATTCCCACACAGATAAACCAGGTAAAACTAGGAAGCAGGACGGACCGCAAAACCCAGGGTCCCAGTTCGGGGAAATAAAGCTGTAAACCACCATTTGAAAGATTGAAAACACCTGTGGGGGTTGGAGCAGCAGCCAGAGAAACTCCCAGCCTCACAGGAGAGTTCATTGGAGAGACCTACAGGGTCCTAGAACTACACAAACCCAACCACATGGGAAGCAGCAGCAGAAGGGCCCAATTTGCTTGTGGATAGTGGCAGAAGTGACTGAAATCCAGCAGAGAGAGGAGCAAGCATCATTGTTCCCTCTTGGACGCCTCCCCCACATATACTGTCACAATCCAAGGACATGAGTTACCCTCCCCACCATACCTAAGGCTCTGCCCCTCATATGTAACAAGTGCATCAAGGGAAAAACATGGCCCAAAAGAAAAGAACAGATCAAAGGTCAAGAAAAAATACAACTAAGCAACAAAGAGATAGCCAACCTATCAGATGCACAGCTCAAAACACTGGTAATCAGGATGCTCACAGAATTGGTTGAATTTGGTCACAAATTAGATGGAAAAATGAAGGCTACACTAAGTGGAATAAGGGAAAACATACAGGGAACCAATAGTGATGGGAAGGAAACTGGGACTCAAATCAACGATGTGGACTATAAGGAAGAAAGAAACATCCAATCAGAAAAGAATGAAGAAATGAGAAGTCAAAAAAATGAGGAGAGGCTTAGGAACCTCCAGGATATCTTTAAACGTTCTAACATCTGAATTATAGGGGTATCAGAAGGAGAAGAGAAAGAGCAAGAAATTGAAAACTTATTTGAACAAATAATAAAGGAGAACTTCCCCAATCTAGCAAAGGAAATAGACTTCCAGGAAGTCCAGGAAGCTCAGAGAGTCCCAAAGAAGTTGGACCCAAGGAGGAACACACCAAGACACATCACAATTACATTAGCCAAGATTAAAGATAAGGAGAGAATCCTAGAAACAACAAGAGAAAAGGAGACAGCTACCTATAAAGGAGTTCCCATCAGACTGTCAGCTGATATCTCAAAAGAGGCCTTGCAGGCAAGAAGGGGCTGGAAAGAAGTATTCCAGGTCATGAAAGGCAAGGACCTACATCCAAGATTGCTCTATCCAGCAAAGCTTTCATTTAGAATGGGAGGGCAGATAAAGTGTTTCCCAGATAAGGTCAAGTTAAAGGAGTTCAGCATCATCAAGCCCTTATTATATGAAACATTAAAGGTATTTATCTAAGAAAAAGAAGATAAAAAATATGAACAGTAAAACAACAGCAAACTCAGTTATTAACAACCACACCTAAAACAAAAACAAAAAGAAACTAAGCAAACAACTAGAACAGGAACAGAACCACAGAAATGGCGATCACATGGAGGGTTAGCAACAGGGGAGTGGGAAGAGGAGAGAGGGGGAAAAGGTACAGAGAATAAGTAGCATAGATGGTAGGTAGAAGATAGACATGGGAAGGGTAAGAATAGTATAGGAAAGACAGAAGCCAAAGAACTTACATGTATGACACATGGACATGAACTAAAGGCGGGGAATGTGGTGGGACAGGGTGTGCAGGGTGGAAGGGAGTGAAGGGGGGAAATGGGGCAACTGTAATAGCATAATCAATAAAATATATATTTTAAAAAAGTTGTTCTGAATGAATTTTTTGCAACACAAACTCAAACCTCACATGTAAAGCATTGATATGTGGGGAAAATGTGGAAATGACTTTTTTAAAATGGCCAAAAATAATGGGCCTAAGGAATCAAGACAAATCATCAATGTAAAAAGAGCTTCAAAAGCTATACAGCAATGTATAAAATAAAAGACACTGCTGTTGATTTCGAGGTCCAGCAACCAGAAGGAATTTGACCTAAGCATTAAGAATTATGTAATTGTCATTACATTCACCTATCATTTTATATTTTTTATTACATTAATAGAAACTGTTAGGAGTCCTTATTAAAGTGGCCCCTGCCATATACTTTCTTTTCCCAGACAGATACGTAGTATCTATTTCTGTCTCATTATATCTTCAAAATTTTGTTCTTAATCTTCAAACTGTTAGAACAAGTTCTGGAAATGTTACCACATACACATGAAAATAAAAGGAATGTACGTTCTCTGTATCTGAAGCAATACAATAAAAACAAAATAAAAACTCTGCCAGCAGAAGCATGGTCCATAATCTTACGGTAATATAGTTTATTAGTTGGGATTTTAGAAAGTTATTTTCAGTTTTTTGTTTTTGAGTATTTCATTCCCCATTGTAGTAGTTCAAGTAGAATCTGAGGAGTAGAGAGAGGAGAGTAAGACGCTGAGAAGCTGAAAGAGGAGGAAAAGTATGGGAGTGAAGTCCAAAGCCAAGAGGGATGACAAGTTATGTGATTTGTTTTAAGTCTAGCCATATATTCTTATAACAAGTTCTCTCAGTAACAAGTCCTGAGCTTTAATTTCAAAACTGGGATTCTGACACCTGTCACTATAAACTATAACAGCAATACAATAATACTTAACTTCTATTGAACACTTACGTGATATGTCAGGCACCATTTTAAATGTTTTCTATTAACTCAATTAATCACCACAATAACCCAATGACACGGGTACTATTATTATTCCTATTTTATAGGGGAGGAACTAGAAAGAGAGGCTAAATAACTTGCTCAAAGTCACAGAGGAAGTGATGAAGTTTGGCTCTGAATCCTGAAACTTTGCCTTAGTAGTTCACTGCAATGATTTTCTACCTACAAACTGCAGAAACTTTTGGCTCCAGGAATCCTACTTTCAATATATTTTGTCCATCTAAAATTCACAGTAAAAACATCACAATCAAAACTCTTATTACAGCCCTGGCTGGTGTGGCTCAGTTCGTTGGGAGTCAAACTGCAAACCCAAAAGTTGCTGGTTGGATTCCCAGTCAGTGCATCTTCCTGGGTTGCAGGTTTGCTCCTGGTCAGAAGGCAGCAAATCTCAATGGATGTTTCTCTCCCTTTCTTTCTCCCTCCCCTCCCTTCCCCTCTCTCAAAAATCAAAACAAATAGCCCTGGCTGGTGTGGCTCAGTGGATAGAGCACTGGCCTACAAACCAAAAGGTGGCCGGTTCCATTCCCTAACAGGGCACATGCCTGGGTTGCTGACCAGGTCCCTAGTTGGGGGCTACACTGGTTGCCTCTTGCACATCAATGTTTCTCTCCCTCCTATCACCTCTCTCTAAAAATAAATAAATAAATAAATAAATAAATAAATAAATAATTTAAAAAATAAAATCAAAACAAACAAAAATATAAAAGTTTATACTGTAAAGGAAGTCAACACAATTTTTTACTTCCAGGTTAAGTCACTTTTGTGCAGATCTTAGAATAAAGTTAGTCCTGCCACTTCTGAAGTCTTATTTGAACTTCTTGTAAGTGTTTCAATGATTTGGTAGGTGCAACTCTGCACCGACTTTTAAAAACTAAACAATAGATCTGTCTGCTCAGGTAAAAGGAGCACACAAGCTCAATCAAACACCAGGTAAAGTTCAGGTGCACTTATCACAATGCAAGAGCAAAAAAGAGTGAACAAAGGAACATAACCCATTCATTTTAAGTTCTGGGGGCTTATTGTCTGACATAGTTAAGGTAAGAAACATGGGTTAGTTATGATTTTGAAAATTTTCCTACTGTTCCTACTATCTCCTATTATTCATTCCTCCTTCTAGCTACAGCACATTTAACTGAAGGGTATCCTGAGATGGCAAGGGAAACTGTTAAGAAAAAAATTATCTCCTTCACCCCACTTTAGCCATACATCCCCACTGTTGCACTCTGGACCTTGTGTCCACAATCCTCTGTACTCTCACTTTGCTGTACTGACCACTCCCAGTCAGGTCTCTGATTCCACTGTGTCCACTCTTCCATTGACCATCTACTGTCTGCTATTCACTGACAAATCAATTGTTCTTTCTTTTATTCAATTTTACTCTTTACCCAGCTGAGAGTCTATGAACCATCATTATAATGATCTTCCAACCAATATCTCTGCTCCACTGTCATTTTGTTCCATGTAGCTGGCAATTCCCGACCCTGAATGAAGTCTTCTATTGGCTTTCACCACACACTGGTACCAAAGAAGCACTCCTAGTAAAGGTCAACAAGCAGGTGGGTTATTATACTGTGTATTCATGACCACCAACTTCTATGAGGCTTGTATGCTGCTAGACAATCCTACTATGTCAGCCAGTTAGCATGCTTCCTCTACAACTATTTATTTATTTCAAACATTTTCAACTTACTTCAAACCTTGGACTTCTGTCCCTCCCATCTCTACAGCAACTCACAGCACAAGATTTAGCCTACTAATCTGAAGGAGATGTACTCATCCTATCCTTGCTTTCTGTCAAATATAACAGAGGAGCTACACACTTTCCCAGTGCTTTGAATATTGCCCTTTTCCATCTTCTCAGGAACGTTATACTATTACTTAGCTTTTTCTTCTCCTGTAGGGGTAACAGTTCCCAATCTCAACTATAGCTTTCCAGGGATTATTTAGTTTATTTTATTCAATGGAATTCTACCTGAAACTTCTTTGCAGAAAGGATCTTTTCTGCTAAAACAGTAAAACCTCTTTGCCTTTAAGTATGCAAAGTCCCATAGAAAGTGTCATAAAAGGAATCACTGCACATATAATTAGGATAAAAACAAGAACAGGTTATGACTTGTGTGTCACACATACAACTATACAAACTAGTAATGTTGATGTTGCCATTTTCAGAAATAAAGCCCACTGTTTCGCCAAATTCTAAACCATTGTGATACTTTATATGCTTTTGAATTTTACAAAATTGAGGTGTAATTGACATATAGCATTGTGTATGTTTGAGGTGTACAATGGCTGACTTTATACACTTATCTACTACAATAGGACTGCCACCATAGCATTAGCTAACACCTCACATGATAATATATACTATGCTTTACAATTAAAAGCTGTGCTAAAACTGTATAGGCAAAAAGAGGAGAATTTTTAGAGTGTTATTTTAATAACCAGCAAATCTGACAGCATGATTTTATGTTACTAGGTCTAGATGAGGGAGAGAAGGGAGAGAGGAGGAAGCAACAAATGTCCTAGCTACCGCCTTTTTTAAGGGCTAAAAATATTGCAGGATATACAGAACCATGAGTAATACTTTAGAAGTAGCTTGACAACTTAGCGATACATTTTTATAACAAATAATTCACGGAGGGAGCTCGACATTCCCAACCCCCAATATTCCCTTCATCTGCACTGAACAAGCAATTAGGAAACAAGCTCAGGCATTCACCTGCGATATCCTTTCTTCAGAAAAGATGCCACCTCTGTTCCACCAGCACCTCTTTGCCCTGCTGCTGGCAGCTCCATGGTGTTACAGCAGACACTGCTACTGCTGCTGGGCTGCCTGCGACTCTGCTGTGTTATTTAATTTTGTAACTACTATTAAGATCTTTAAAGCGTTTTGTTACGTTCTAGAATGAAAGATGCTCCATAAAATGAAGTTTATTATTAGGAGGCTTATAGCTCCAAGGCCTACCATTAAGCCAAGTTATAAACAGAGACTTCAAAGGGAAAACCCGGAAGCCACATGCGTCTCCAACGTTGCCAAGTAGGCAGGGGCTAGGCCCGGGCGCCGGGACCCGGGGGGGAGGCGGGGACGGGGTGTCCTACTCAGCGCCCGTGCCAGCCCTCACGCTAGCACCAGTGACCCCGCCTCTTCCACCACCTCTCCCCTCCACAGCTTCCCTGGGGTCGAGGTCAGCCCTGGCAGCTCTGGGCCTTTCCTCGCCCACAGGCAACCTCGCTCCGGCCCCAGCCTCCGCGCCAGCTTTCGGATTCCTTTACAGGCGCCTCAGTTTCCTCCAAATACTTTCTTCCCGTTTCCCTGAATTCTTTTAAAAAATTCAGCACGAAGCTGGTTCTCCCACGCTCCCTGAGGTCGGGGCGGCAGTCTCCCCTCACCCGGCTTCCTGGTCCGGGACTCGACAGCCCAGGCCAGGTCTCCTCTTCCGTCAGCCACTTTTCTTCAGCCGGATCCCCTCCCTTCACCACCCTTTCCCGGCCCCCGCCGCTCACCCGCGGACTCCCCGGTGTTGATCCAGTCGGGGTTGGCGATGCTGGCGATGGCGAAGATATCGGCGGCGAGAAAGAGACATCCTGAGATGATGGTCAGTTTATCCATCTCCCCGCCCCGCTCCCCCCACCCCCCGAGCCCCGGGCAGGCCGCGGCCTCACGCCTTGCGCCCCATGGGCCGCCGCCGGGACCCGGAGTCCCCGCGCCACCGCCTAGAGCCCCCTCGGCCCCGAGCCGCTAGCGCCCTTCGCGCTCCCGGTACTAGCAGCCGCGGCGCGACCCGTACAGCCAAATCCTCAGCCCGCCCCGGAAATGCTCGGCTTGCCCGCCCTTCACCCGGAAGTGAAGCCGCGGTGCTAGTCCAGTCTAGTCTTCGGGTTTCTGCGGACCTCTTGTCTTTGCGGCCTCGCACAGCTCCAACCGGCCTTATTTTGGTCTCCTAGCTCAGGCCCCTGCCTCGTCCCCGGTGTCTTTCGGCAGGCCACGCTTTCTTGCCATTAGTAATAGTCTTGTCCTCGCCGTTGACCCTTTGGTCACAAAATGCCCTTCATTCCTTGGCCTGAGACTGGATGGGTGCTGGGGAAGGGGGGCGCCGGTCTTTCAGTTAGAGGACCCATACAGCCCTTGTCACCTTGTATAATTGCCTACTCAGTGCCCGTGAGCTCAGAACTGCCCCAGGTAGTACGTAACCATTGACGCCGTGCGCCAGGCACGGGGGTGCACCTGTGAGACCAGGTCCCGGCTCTTTGAAGCTGAGGTCTTGCTGGGGAAGAGAGAAACACGCTAAACCTTCTCTTTAATGATAATTTCAGGTGTTGATCTATGAATTAGGTCAGCTGGGGATGGGACATGAAGGTTATACAGACCGCCGCCGTCCTATGGCGGCGTCTATGAAGATCTGGGCAGAACTGAGCGAGAAGAAGCAAGTGCATGAAGCAACGGGGAACCGGAGGAAGACGTCGGCCTGTCCCGGGTGCTGCGCGGGCGGGGCGGGGGGACCCTGTGGCTGGGGAACCCTGTGTGAGACACCGAGAGATGGGCAGAGGACGGATGTTGCTCTTGGAGAGCCATGATGAAGTTTGGATTTTATTCTAAGTGCAACCCAAGGCACTGGCAGAACAGTGAGAAAATTTAATTTGTAGACGTTCGACATGAGGGGCAAAAATGAAAGCAGGGATACCAGTTAACAAGTCAAGTAATCCAGGAGAGAGAAATGTTCTTTTGGCTGGGATTGTTGCAGAAAATAACTCACACGTAGGAGTGATGGCGGAGCACGATTCTTTATTACGCAAGCGGGCCCAGAGGACAAATTCAATTCCAAATTCTGGGCCCAGTCCTTTGTCCTCTTACAGTATTTATAGGTTTGGGTTAAATCTACACATCAGAAACAGAACTTAAGAAACAAGGCTGGTATAAAGATTTACGGGTTCCGGGGGTTCCAAGGTTAACAAATGGCTTATGTAAACATTTTGTCTACTATTTACATAGCCTGGCAGTACCATCTCACCAGACTCATTAACAGCTTATGCATCTCTGTTAACAATCCCAGACGGCAACCCCTTTGAAATGTCTCTGCTGGCTCAGCTCCCTTATCACTCTCTGAAGCGGTTTCTACATTTTCTCACTTCCCCAGCGGGATGAGAGTAGTGAAGATGGAGAAAAATGGACAATCTGGATGTTTCATAGGCAGAAGGAACGACTAGCTGAAATTGGAGTTGAAAGAGAGGACTCAGGAATGACTCCTAAATTGTGTTTGGTGATACTTTTTACTACATGGGGCCTAAGGAGAGACTTAGGTTGGATGGATAACCGGAAAAGGAAACAAGACATTGGCATATTTTGTTAGCAATACAATTGGTCTATCTATCTACAGTTTTGCCATCTAGTGGAGGTTTCCTTTCTTTCTTGGCTTGTGGACTAAATCATCATTAACTCCGACTTTGGATCCAGATAGTCCCTCATGCAGCACTCAGATGAGACACTCATTTTCTCCCTGAATATCACCCAGCTTATCTCTAGAAAGACCTAGAACAGCGACACCTGTCTCTATTTTTGGAATGGCTACATGTCCCCAAAATTCCGCAAATATCAAATTTAACCAAATCCAACAGCCTTGCAGAAATGTTCAGTTATCAATATCACCACATAGATTGGGTAAGGAGCAGTTTGATTGCTAGTCTATAGACATTCCTGTTCAAACATTGGTCTCTTGAGGTGAATGATTTTTTAAAAATATTATACCATTTATTTTTCCTCAGCCACAGAAATTGACACAAGCTACTATGTATTTCAGAAATTCGGATAAGCATATTGTATGCTTAAGGACTGCAGGAGGACTTTGGCTTTGTTTGTTTGTTTGTTTGTTTGTTTGTTTGTTTTTAAGTACTGGAGAAGTTTGGTGGAACCATGCATGTCCTTGGCTGATTGTCTGGCATTTCTATTGCCCAGGAATAGAAGCAACTCCAACTATACAGTTCTGAATTCTCAAAAAATGTCCACTGATGTTCACCACTGGGCAGTTGATGATAATTCTAGGGTGAAATTTTAGAACAGTTTGCCTGTTTGAACTCAAACTGAGTGGAATGATGATGACTTGATTCTTGTGTTTCAAAATCCTAAATATAAATTACTCCTACTCAACAGCACTTTCCAGTCCCTCCTGCCTTTGTCCCTCCACAAAAGTTTCTGGATTTGAGGTTAAAACATAAAAACAACCAGTATGGAGTTAAAAAATTTAAAACATTCTTTATCAGATAAATGGTTGCACATCATTGCGGACAATGGGAGTAGTGGGTAGAGGGATGGTCAAGGACCAAATACCATGTTTACAGATTTCCCATTAATTCTATTTTCAGTCCTACATCTCTTTTCTTCCAGTACTTGGTGTTTCAAAGTCCCAAGGCTCTCTGAGGCCTATGGGATAGATCAGTTCCCCTCTCTATGTCTTGGTCTAGATTTTAGTAGTGGCAAACCCTAGGGGGTTAGAGGCAGTACAACAGAGTAAAAAAGAATGCAGAACTAGCCCTGACTGGTGTGGCTCAGTGGATTGAGTGCCAGCCTTCAAGGCAAAAGGTCACTGGTTCAATTCCCAGTCAGGACACATGCCTGGGTTGTGGGCCAGGTCCCCAGTAAGGGGCACATGAGAGGCAACCACACATTGATGTTTCTCTCCCTCTCGTTCTTCCTCCCCTCCCCTTCTGTCTAAAAATAAATAAATAAAATCTTAATTAAAAAAAGAATGCAGAACCATATCGTAGTCCTACACCTGCTACTGACTTGAATTTCATGTCACCTCTCTGGGTCTCTCCCCCATATAATCTAGCAGAGTCAAGCACTCTGCTTCAGTGACAGAACCTCCACATCTGATCACCCCTAGCAAAGCAGCCAAGACTTTCCAGAGAGAGGATGAGCTACAGAGGCAGGAAGTCCCAAGGGACCCAGAAGAACAGAATGCCTCAGGAAAGAGCTAGGCTGGCAGCCTGAAGTCATAAATAGCCATTCTGCACTGTTAAAGGGCTGTGAACAGATAGCACTTTACGATGATGGATTGTAGGTGATGGATTGTAGGCCTCAGCCCCTCAGATGAGACCTCTAGGAAAGCTGGGGTATGGGACCATTCAATCACTCTTCTCTTCAAGCAGTCTCTTTGGCCTGACAGGATAAAGAACACACTGCCACCCTGGGCTTCAGGTTGACCATGCAGGCCAAGAGTATGCTGGATGCACCACATGTGTGCACCTGGGGTTTTCAGGATTAGATACAACAAAAGAGCCACATCCAGAAGTTAACAGCTTGTGCCTTGGGCTCAAATCTCAGTCAAACGGATTGGCTTTCACTGGAGCTGATTCTGAGACAAGACATTATTGATTACTGTGCATGAGGTTTCTGAGGGAGTACTCTCAAGATCAATTCCTGGGGGGGAAGGGAAGCAAATAGACTGGGCAGAGGAAGGAGTCTGCAGTCACAGGAGTCTCTGGCAGACCCCACAGGGAGCTCTGAAGCTGGATGGCATTGTGGAGTTGTTAGCTGGGGTAGAGGCCAAGCCTTTGTATGCCTACATGGACCAGTCACTGAATGCTAGCTACCCCAGGAATGGGGCATGCATGATCTTGGTTGGGTAAGGTGGCTCTCAGCCAAGGACAGTTCCTTGAGGGGGTTGGCAGCTGTGATCTGTCAACCTACCTACTACCATCTCAGTATCTGTAGAATAGGTGCTTCAGCTTCAGCTCTGAAGGGGGCCTCGGCAGCACACTAGCATTTGCAATAGTGCACCCATGGTACAGCACTTCTTTTCAGTTAGGAGAGCAGCACCTTCAGGACCCTGGTGGGAATCTTTTCCTGTGGAAAACTTGTAAGAGGAAGATGAGTAGAACACCAACTGCAGCTGCAGAAACGATATTGATCTCATTTCCCTCCTCTCTTATCATCCTTGATTCTTCAAACCCTCTGCCAGCACATCTAATGGCCTAGGTGGCTTATGTGGTGGGAGGCCTAGGCCTCCATCCCTGAGGAATTTGAGCCCCTGGGTACCATTTACTTCTCAGGTGGTGGCTGCTGGATATGTCTATTTACTGTCAAAATAGGAAGAGGGAGTGCGAAGAGACACCCACATGGATCTTGTGGGTGCCAAACCATTCCGTTTTACCACTGGTGAAAATAGAACAATCTAAGTGCTTCCCTGTCTACTGTGAATGGGGTCCTCATTGATACCTGGGTGGGATGAATTATCCAGCTCCCAAATCCCATTGTAGCATCTACTCTTTCAGATCACGTCAACTGCTGGTGCAAGTGGGTTCTCTAGGAAACACGTTCTGAGTTACAGAGAGTTTATTGGGGACTGTTCTTGGGACCCACACCTGTGGGGGGAGGGAAGGAAGTAGGACCAGGCAGAATGAGAAGTGAAGTTGCAGTGCAGCCACAGGTGGACCTTAGTGGCCCCTGTAGGGACTTCTGAAGCTGGGATGGCCCTTCAGAGTTGTTTGAGTTGGACAGAGAGCAAGTTTTTACACTGCACTGATCAGTCACTGGGTACTGGTTTACTTGGGAAGGTGTGAACTTGGACAAGAAGCTCTCTTTGGCTAGAAGCAGGGCTGAGATAGAGGCAGGAAGAAAAAGTCCATCAGTCTTGAAGGGGCATCTGGGTGGCACAGCACAGAAGCCATGACAGTTTGTATCCTGCAGTTCCAATAATCAGTATGATCTTGGCATCTGCTCAAAAGAGCATTTTCAGCCTGGGTTGGAGGAGAAGTGGGTGGAGCCCCTGTACCAGGTCCCAAGATGCTTCCCTCACAGAACCTCAAATGCTGCCATGCCTCATTCCTGCTAACTCTTACCATTCCCCTGGTAGGAAAATGGAGGAAAAGGATGTATCGTATGGCAGAATTAATTTGCTATCTGGACAGCTGCTTCACCAAATGATTCGGAGGAAGAAACAGGCCATCCATCACAAGAAGCCGCCTGTAGGAGACTCCCTGAGGTTGAGAATGGTAGGAAACAGGATGACTTTGTTCATTTCCCTTTGCAACACAGGATTTATCCAACAAGAAATCTGCCCTGGCTCTGACTGGTGTAGCTCAGTTGGTTGGGCAGTGTCCCCCAAAGCAAAAGGTTTGATTCCCTAGTCAGGGCACATGCCTGGTTTGCAGTTTGGTTCCAGGCTTGGATGCATGCAGGAGGCAACCGATCAATGCATCTCTCTCACATTGATGTTTCTCTCCTTCTCTTTCTCCCTCCCTTGCCCTCTCTCCAGAGATAAATAAATAAAATCTTGGGGGGGGGGAAGATTTCCTTTAAAACAAGATCTTTTAAGAGGAGATTTATGAGAGGGAAATCATGTCACCAAAACCAGTGTGATCTTTGGGTTTTGGAGGAACACTCACTGGCAACAAGAGAAGAGCAAATTTGTTGGAATAAGAAATATTTTGTAACATCTAGGTTGCTTAAACAGTTTCTGAAGTTAAAATTGATATGTGAGTTACTGAAGCCCAGAAAGTACAAAGAAGTGGAAAGAAAAAAAAGAAATCTGCCCTGGTTTATTGTTTGGATAGAGCCACAGAAACAGCTGAATAAGCCGGGAGCTTCCCAGGTTTGGACATCTTTGCACAGTGCCTGACACCTAATAGGTGCTTGATTACCATTTTTTGAAGGCAGGAGTGCAAGGTGCTTAGCTTCTCAGTCTAATCAGAGTGGGAAGGGCAACAGGACCTACCTCATTCTCTTGTTTTCTATTCCTTCTAAAATTTATTTTTGATAATTTATATTTCCCTAAAACTGCCCACTCCATCTGTTTTTAAAATCTCAGTTCCAAGAGATAGAGCCTTTGTTTGTCTTGTCTTGTGCATCAGCACAGACAGACGGTAGAGCAGGCTTCTGGTTTGAGTAAATGTGTGTAGGAGGAAGGGTTATTTTGGAAAAATAAGAAGAATTAATTCCTCTCTAAACCATAACTTATTTTTTTTTTCAGGTCATCTTTGGCTATTTCTCATTCAAAATATCTGTGGAAAAAAAAAATGCAGTTCCAAAACAGTTGGAACGGTTGGTGTAACAGTATTTAGAAACTTTATTGGGAGGTAGCAGGGGAATCTGTGCTTACTGTGATGATCCCCTGTGGACCATTTCACATCTTCGAGACCTTCCCCTGTGCTTTCTCCACTCCCTCCATTTCATTAGTTTCGGAGGAATTGATGTGAACTCGCTGTGAGCAGCGCTGTACTAGTACCCTCAGAAGTTTTGTTTTACTTCTCCGAAATATTCACACTCCATTTTCCAGGTCCACAAGGCCTTGTGATGAGGTCACTGCCCAATTTCTGGGCATCAGGGTCGCGTGGCTCCTGGGGGCAAACCATGGCGCAAGCCCCAGGTCTCTCGGCACCCGCAATCGCAATCGGACCACGTGCAGCGCAGCACACTGGCTCCTCGCTCCTCTAGGATTCGAGACTGTTGGGAATTGGACCGACTTTGGCTCAGCTCCGGAGGCGCTCCTGACAGCCTGCCCTCCAGGGGCTATGGAGAAGGCCATCAACAAAAGCAGAAAAGGTGAGTGGAAAGAGAGTGGACAAGCCTTCCTCGCTTTTTTCCTCTGTAAAATGGGAACGACACCTTCTTGACCTCTTGCCATCATTTGTTTACCAGACTATAATTTACATACAGTAAGAGCCTCCCTTCTCAGGGCACAGGTCTGTGAGTTTTGAAGATCCCTTACCCACGTTTAACCACCATCACAGACAAAAGGCTGCACCTTGGCCATCAACCCTCTCCCCAACCTCATCTGTTTCTGTGGTTTTTCCCTTTCCACAAAGAATGTCACAAAAATGGGATCATATTACATGGAGTCTTTGGAGTCTGGCTTCTTTCACTTAATCCTGCTGTCTTTTGAGACAGAGAGTGAAACCCTGCCTAAACGGCCATTTTTCTGTTAGGCTCAAGGAGAGGATGGGGATCACCTGCTCTAAGTTGCCCCTATAATCTTTTATTTTCTTCAGGATTTTATTTGTTTATTCCTAGACAGAGGGGAAGGGAGCAAGAAAGAGAGGAAGAGAAACATCAATCAGTTATTTCTTATATGTGCCCCCACCTGGGATTGAAACCCCAACCTAGGCATGTGCCCTGACCAGAAATCAGATGATACCCAACCGACTGAGTCACACTGCTCTGGGCATTCCCCTATAATCTTGAAAAGTCTCTGAAGTTGGTTCCTCCTTCACCCAAGGTTTTTTGCACACAGAGAGGATGAATATAGGCAAGGACACCTGCTGGGCAGAAATAGCAGTGAACTCTGCCAGCAGGGGTGGGGGAGCAGGGGAAGCCCTTCCTCAATAGTGGGAGGTCTCCCAGGCCCCCAAACACCAGTCACATGAATTTAGGAAAGGCTTAGTGAGTAGCAGTTTGTCACTTGTCCTTAAGGAAAAGTGTTACATGTGTGTGAAACATTGGAAAAATGTGCAGAAAACAAATCTCCCCAGAAGTTCCTGTGTACTGAAAGTGAGTTTCCCAAAAGCTTCCTGTTGGGAAGAACTTGTTTTAAATCACTCCTCAGTCTTTGAAACTTTTCTTGGGAGGTTTAGTTCTATAGAAAACATATTTTATTCCCTCCCACCACCCATTGTCCCAGGTTCTCCTCCCATATGCTTTTTCACTACTGTGCATTTCCACTGTCATTGCCATGACATGCTCGGGCAATTGCAGTAACCCCTTTAATTTCGCACCTCCACTCTGGACTCCACAATCTAATCTCCACACAGCAACCAAAGAGTGAGCTTGCTTGCTTGCTTTCTAATCCCTCCCGCCCTCCCTCCCTCCCTCTCTCCCTTCTTTCTTTTTTCTTTTTTAAATGCAAATCTTATTGTGTCCTGCATACATTGCGTCTAGCTTTTCTAGTTAGGTAAACTGCAAGGCAGGTCTGCTCTGCCTTTGCTCCTCCTATCTGCTCCTAATGATATCCTTTATGCTCTTTCCTGTCTCTGAATCTTGACCCAATTTGCTCCCTTCCACATCCTTTGCCGAAATATTTCCTATTAGTTCTTTGGACCTCAATTCAGTTTTACCTCCTCTGTGAAGCCTGGCCTGCCTTCCCCACAGGAGACCTTGACTTCCTGTTGGTCACCCTGAGCCTTCTGTACTTTTCCTTCATAACATGCGTTACAGCTGTTATTCAACATACATGACTAACAGATATCTGTTTCCTGCACTAGGTTGGAAGACCCATGAGTACAAGAAACACTTCCTGAATCCATATTTGTTAAGTGAATGGATAATAATAACTAATGTCAATTAAACATTCATAATGTGCTAAGCACTGTGCAAAAACCTTTCTTTCACTGTCTTATTTAATTCTCATAATAACCCCCTCAGGTGGACACTTTTCTTTACTGAGGAGGAAACTGAAGAGTGGAAAGGTTAACTGCCCTAGAGGTCTGGCTTTAGAGCCCCAGTGAGGATTCTCATGCTTCTGTCTCTGTGAAGGTCTGAAACATATCTCCTCTTTTTATTAGAAAAACAAAAAAGCTTCCAGGTCAAGTCATCTGTGCACAACTTGAGCAAAACTCAGCAGACCAAACTCACTGTGGGCAGCCTGGGGTTAGGTTTGATCATCATCCAGCATGGACCCTACCTCCAGATCACACACCTCATCAAGAACGGGGCTGCAGCCAGGGATGGAAAACTCCAGCCAGGTGACTGTGGTTCCCCATGCCCCCCACCACCCAACCCTGCCTCCCTCCCTCGCTGCCTTCAGGGACACTCAGGTTATTAGGTTTCAGTGTAACCATAATGATGATATTATTTGAGAGCTTTCTATGGGTCAGCCAGTTGCTATCACTTATGTAACCCTCCCTCTTGTACATTATTTATTCATTGAATTCTTATAATAACCCTCTAGGTAGAAAGTATTATCATTCCTCTTTTACAGGTGAGGAAACTGAGGCTCAGTGAGAATGAGTTCCTTTTCCAGTTTCACCCCCATCTAGCAAGTGGAATACAAACACAGGCAGTCACTGGAGAGCTCATGGCTCTCTGTGGATAAAGATTTCCTCTCTGGCAGGCAGTACTAATCATTAACATTTAGATGCATGACCTTATTTTAGCCTCCTGACAAACCCTGAGGAAGACTCTGCTATTTTAAGGACCGTACAGAGTTCTGGATAGTGTGGTTCAGTTGGTTGGAGTGTCATCCCATAACTAAAGTTTGCAGGTTCAATCCCTGGGCCAGGTACATACGATCCCTGGTCTGGGTGTGTATTGGAGGCAACCAATTTATATTTCTCTCTCTCCCTAAAAACAATGAAAAAATGTCCTTGGGTGAGAATACAAAAAAAAAAAGGACCTTACAGATAAGGAATCAGATGTTTTAGAAACCTGCTCATGGTCACACTAAGGAGCAGGGATGTGAACCCTCTCTGTTAAACTCCCCAGTGCAAAGGCTTTATCAGTACCACCCCTTTTCTCCTGTCTTTGGGTGAATGAATTTTTTTATCCAATGTAAGATGTGTTTTCCCAGTGCCTGCTCTGGGCCTAGCGCTGTGCTCAGGAGTCAGTGAGGCACAATGAGATTATAATGTGTTGAGAAGAAAAACCATTCAGCATTAATTGGACTGTCACTTTCTAGTGCTATGACCTTGGACAAAGTCACTTAACTTTTCAGGCCTCAG
Source organism: Tonatia bakeri (assembly GCA_004024845.1). NCBI lineage: Eukaryota > Metazoa > Chordata > Mammalia > Chiroptera > Phyllostomidae > Tonatia > Tonatia bakeri. Next base: position 55,948 of record PVIA01007321.1, on the reverse strand, counting down.
TCACCTCATCCCTAGGTTGGGATAATACCACTTTTGTCAGAGGTTGCTGAGATTTGATAATTTTAATGAAAGTGCTTTGGAAACTACAATGCTATAGAAATACTGGCAATAATTTATCTTAGGCTGGTCTTACTTAGAGAGTGTCTAGACTTACATCTTTAATGTCTTTTTTTTTAAATAAAAAATGATTGTGGTACAGGAGCCCCAGCGAAGTAAACCACTGGTTTGCAACTCTGGTTATCTATTAGAATCACCTGGGAAACTCTTAAAACTAAGATGCCTGGGCCATATCTCCCCAGGGGTTCTGATTCAATTGGTTGGGGTTGGGGATAGGGTAGTTCAAGTTTTAAAGTCTCCTCTGGAGATTCTATTGTAATTGCAGTTTGGGTTAGAAGCAGTGGGTTAAAGAAGAAAGTAGATAAATGATCTTATGAAACAGTTCACCTCACCTTAAATCCAAAGCATTTTCTCTATGCATCAGTACTCAGGGCTGGGGAACAAAGAGCCAGAGAGTTCTGGATTTTCCAGACCGAAGGAACTCCAGGACAGATCCCATGGGCTCTGCTTGTTCTCCTTGGCTTCTCTGGGGTGAAGTGTATGCCAGCTGCTGCTCGATAACCAGAGTGTACACTCCCTGGAGTGGGACTAGGAATGTTTTCTTGCACACAAAGCTGAATCTCATGTTGGGGGCTACAATTAGTAGGCTCCTTGAAGTCCTTGAAGTCAGAGGCAGCCTTTTTTTTTTTTTTTTTTTTAAAGAGGAAGAGAGCCCTGGCTGGTGTGGCTCAGTGGATTGAATGCTGACCTGCAAACCAAAGGGTCACTGGTTCGATTCCCAGTCAGGGCACATGCCTAGGTTGCAGGCCAGGTTCCCAGTAGGGGGCATGTGGGAAGCAACCACACATTGATGTTTCTCTCCAATTCTTTCTTCCTCCTATCCCCTTTCTAAAAATAAATAAGATCTTAAAAAAAATAAAGAGGAAGAGAGTGAGAGAAAAAAATTGATTTGTTGTTTCTCTTATTTACGCATTCATTGGATGATTCTTGGATGTGCCCTGACACTGGAGATGGAACTCACAACCTTGGTGCATCGGGACAACACACTGAAAAACTGAGCTACCCAGCCAGGGTCACAGACAGTCTTGAATTCATCTCTGAAATTCAGTACTTACCTGTAGTACTGGTATATTTATTATGTCTGTGCTTAATAACTAAATAATAATTGAGTATTTGACCTAGGTATTATGCATTGTGTTTCTATATGATCTAATTTAATTTTACAACACTGCTGGAAGGTAGATTATGAAATATAGAGGGTTAGTTAGGTAAAGGACCTTCATACACAGAGCAGAGCAGTTGGAGCTGGGACTTGAACCATGTCTACCTAGAAAGTCTTTACCTTTGATTTAGAGAGAGAGGAGGAACAGAGAGAAAGAGAGAGAGATTTGTTGCTCTACTTGTTTATGCATTCATTAGTTGTCTCTTCTCTGTGCCCTGACCAGGACTGAACCTGCAACCATGGTGTATAGGGATAACACTCCACCCCACTGAGCTACCTGGCCAGGGCAGAAATGAGATTTTAATAAAGAGAAAGTCCAGAGTCCTAAATTTCTTCATGGCAAGTCAGCCACTTTTCTTCAGAGTCGAGGCTTCAAAGACTGTAATTCCTTCCTTTTGACAAGGGTTGAAATTTTGAGATGGCGATACTCCTTGAACCCTGCAATTTCTTTGACCTCATCATTTCCCAGCCCCATTCTCATCCATGTGCTTCAAATTTCTCTCCTTTGGTGTTTTATACAGGTTTCATCTTGATTTCCTAATTTAGTTTAGTGTTAAGTTGTTCTAGCTAAACTTTATTTTTTTAAATTTTTATTTATTGGTTTTAGAGAGAGAGAGTAGAAGGGAGAGAGAAAAACATCGATTTGTTGTTGTTCCACTTATTTATGCATTCATTGGTTGATTCTTGTGTGTGCCTGACCCAGGGACTGAAACCATGGCCTTGGCATATTGGGATCATGTTCTAACCAACTGAGCTAGCTGCCTGGCCAGGGCTTCTGGCTAAACTCTAAATTCCTTTTGGCCAGTATAGCTTTAACAGTCTCTGATACATTAAGAAATTAAAATATCTTTGAGGATAAATACAAGTCCTGTACTGGCTATTATTGTTACCAAGACACACTCATTAAGTATTTCCCAAATGCCAGCTGTGTGCAGGCTTCCTGCTCCGCACTGGGTCTCATACCACATGGAGTTTATGGAACTTAACCGCGTAGTTGGGAGAAATGGAGAAAAATAAATAAATCTATTTTTTAGTAGTGGCTTGGCTGCTACAAAGTGGATTTAAATAAGTATTGAAACAAAGTTTATATGATGTAGTTCCTACAGCCTATTAAAACAAAACATGTGTAATGAAATTGGTAATTATAAATACTAGATTGGTGTTTGTTTTTGAAGGGCTATGTGAATATCCACTGCCACAGTAATCACATTCATACAATGACATGTTTGGTTTACAGCGTCAGGGCGTCAAGCTATTTATTTTCAGCCATCTTGATAAAAATCACCCTTTAACAACATAATTAAGCAGAATGCCAAGCCATAGCTTTCAGATACAAACTTTACTTTTAACATTAGGCAAGTGAGCTCACCCAGTGTTTTTGCCATTGTGATTAACCTCTGTTGGACCACACAATCTGCAGGTAGCTGGGAGAAAGAAGCCTTGCATCATTCTGAAGCTGGCTTTGTTAGTTTTACTCTTAGCTACTTTTTAAGACCAAAGTAAAGTTTTCTCTACCCTTCTAAACATTCTTTAATACTGGAAACTTTTTTTTTACTCAGTTGTCAAGTGATCTTTAACTGAAATATTTTCCTTTGTAGTTCTTAACTAGCCAGGCATTCCACTGCACCACTGCTGATGTCATCTGTGATGTCATCTATGATGTCATGAAGGTGGCAGCCATCAACATTGCAGCCCACAGACTGGGCAGTCTCCAGGATCTCTGTAATGGTACCAGAGAGTTCTCTAGCTAAAGACCAGTGCCACGTCTCTCAGGCAATGTGGACAGTCTCATCAAAAGTGGTCTTTCCACTGTGCTTAATTGTTTGTTTGCTTGTTTTTTCTGTTTCCTGGTGGTTCTTTGAGGGCTTTGATGATCAAGGAGGAGGGGAGAAGGTACAGCCTCAGTCTGGGCCTGTCTGTTCTAAATGGTCAGTTTCACTGTAATCCTCAGACCTTTTTAGTCTAGTCACACGTTGCTTGCTTTGGTGATGTCATCACCAAACTTTTTTTTTAATCCTCACCCAAGGACATTTTTTCATTGCTTTTTAGTGGGGGAGAGAGGGAAGGAGGGAGAAATGCAAGAGAAAAATATCGACTTGTAGGTACCTTGACTAGGGGGGGATTGAACTTGTAACCTGGGCGTGTGCCCTCACTGGGAATCGAACCCACAACCTTTCCATCTATGGGATGAAAGTCCAACCAACTGATCCCCACACCAGCCAGGGCTAATCACCAGCCTTTTTTGTAGACAGGGGGTCAATCTTGGGGGCTAGGACAGAGGTGGCACCAACTTCCCCATCAATGCACCTCAGGAATATGACTTTGATTTCATTGAGGTCAAACTTTGCTAGCATGTTGTCATATGAATCCAGATTGAGAAGGACTGAAGAAAGTTGCACCCAAGTCTTCTCTGAGCCAAAAGCCAAAAGAATACTGGGATTTTTTGTTTCTGATAGAATCTAGCACTACGGAAGTTTGTCTTTGGCATTCCTTGGAGGCTTCCTTTGGGATCAGCACACTTCCTAATGGGCAAATGTGGAATAGATAAAGAGAAGGTACTTCATCTTGAGTCTTGTCTTGGAAGGAGGGTGACTGAGGGTTTGCCAGCTTCCCACACAGAGGTAGACACATCCTTTGGGATTTCATTGGAGTCACTTCATCCGATGTTAGTTATAAAGTCTCCATTACCATGTGACAGAATGTTAATAGTAGTTAGATCTAAAAACTAAGATTTTACCCAATGTGAGTCTTCCCTTAAAAAACAGTTTCTCTGTATTCTTCTCTTGCTGAATAATATCCTTGTAGCAGTCAGGGTTCTTCATTGCAAGCAAAAGAACAGTTCTGTTAATGCACTGACTTTAGAACATTGAGTCTGACAGAATTGCCAGAATGTCTGGAGAACCAGGCTTGGAAAATGGTGAGAACACAGGACCATGTACAACTACCCCTGGAAACTCGGTGTGCTCCCCTCACTCCTCTGCACGTCCTGCTCCAGGTTCAGTGACCCTGGTGGGAGTACCCAGTGGCTGAATCTAGGTTACATGTTCATGCCCTAGCTTCTGGGGTTAGGGAGGTGAGTGCAAATGAGTAATTGGTCTTTTTTTTAGGATCCGATTTTGGGGTCCAGGAAGTTGCTGTCAAGATGTGGTTCTCTTCCCATCTACTGTGGGCTCAGAAGCTCTATGCTTTATCATCACTTTCCCCTCCCTGTCCAGCACTGCCTTAGCTGTCAAATCCCTTTGAACCAACATATTTTCTGTCTGTACATCTTAAGCTTAATTAAAGCATGCTGATTGCCTGGTGTTTCATGCAAAATTATTTGCTCAACCTAATACTCTACAATGGTGGAGAAGTAAACACCGATGTTTAATGTGGTCAACTTACTGTGGAGGGCACTGGAAAAAGCCAGGCAGCTATAATGGAAAGTAGGCCATTTATGTATCACTTAATATAAGTGGCTGTTTCTTTAAGAGTAATAGCCATTCTTTTTACTTGAAATACACATTTAGAATTCTAAAGGATGCTTCAATTATAAATAATATAATCTCTGTCACACCAAGGACTTCAGAAATGCTGTGAAAATGTGATATAATATCTATCATTGCTCTGCTATAAGAAACATCATGCATGCATTCATTATGCAAAAGACACTCAAGTTCCTGAAGTGGTCATTTTTTAAAAAAAGATTTTGTTTGTATATTTTTAGAGAGAGGGGAAGAGAGGGAGAGATACATCAGTTGGTTGCCTCTTGCACACATCCCAACCTGGAAAGAACGTGCAACCCAGGGATGTGCCCCAATTGGGAATTGAACCAGTGACCTTTTGCTTGTGGGATGATGTTCAGCCAACCGAGCCACACCAGTCAGGGTGAGGTGATAGTTTTCATTAAATAAAGACTGACTCTTGGTTTTGGTTCAAGATGAACCAGCAATATGAACCCATAAAATGAAACACCTCACAATAAAACCCAAAATGGTATGTTCCCTTTAAACCATTATCTTATTTTTCTGCTATTTTTTCCCTTCTTTAGGTGATGTTCTGATTAGTGTTGGCCAAGCCAACGTTTTAGGATATACTCTTCGAGAATTTTTAAAGCTTTTGCAACATATCACCGTAGGAACAGTGCTGCAAATAAAGGTTTACCGAGATTTTATTGAGATACCCCAAGAATGGCAAGAAATAGATGATTTAATACCGGAGACCAAATTCCCAGTAACATGGTAGGTAGTTCATTTCTGGAAATCTTTGTTATACTACAGAATTCTCCAGGGTCTATGAAGCCCAGCATCTTGGTTTAATGTGAAAATTATTAAATGGACCTTGGTGGGAGGGATTGGTGACATTGCCAGAGCAATGTTGTGGTTTTCTTAATCCTTTTGAAAAGAATAATCTGCAGGAAATAACATCAGGAAGAATGATAAAGGCAAGAGCCTTGAACCTGGAGTTAATAAAAAAGAATAAACTACCCCATGGGAGCTCTGTCTGTGCAATGTGTCCCCCTTTCCAAAGTCAGCCCTTGAATGTGCTGGGAATCCCATTCCCTCATTTGTCTCCTGTGTATTAACTGTTCTCTCTGAATCCTCTCCAGTAACATTTAAGCCTTTTAAAGCTTGTATCTATCATCTTAGCAAAAACCACCTTAACTGCACTCTCCTTTCTCAGCCCCATTGACCACTGCCCTGCCCCTGACTCTGACCTTGTTGGAAGGGCTGTGCACTTAGATATGGCCGTTTCTCAGGCACTCCTCAGCCCACATTAATCTGGGCCTTGTTCTCATCACCTGGCTGAGGTCTTTCCCAGGTACTCCAGAACCTTCACAGTGCTGATTTTCTGGCTCCTCTCATCTTTATTTTGACGTGGCTTCTGAGAACTAGCTATTTCACAACCTCCCAACCTCACTGTTGTTGAAACAGCACCTTGCCCTGGCTTCTGTGATACCCATTCCCCTAATTTTCCTATGACCTCTAGTCACTCCCTTTTGGTCTTTTACCCAGACTTGGAGTTTCTTAAGGTGTAATCTTTCGTTCTCTCCTTTCAGTATTCTGGGCAATCTCAATGATGACTTTGGTCTCTATTATTATCCATACATTAAAAATTTTCGAATTGTATTTTATCTCCTAACTTGTATATTTAAACACCCACTTGGTATCTCCCTTTGGATATATCATAAACTCTCAAACTCATTATGCCTAAAATTGAAAGCCAGCTCACCTCTGATCTTCTAGTGGCCCTATCTTCCTGGGACAGTGTCTGCCTTGTCGAACAAGTTAGAAATTTAGGGGCTAAACTTGACTTTTCTGTTTTCCTCATCTTCCCCCTTCTTCCTCGGCCACTACGACTTGTTACTCACCTTCCAACCATCTCCCACATTTGTCTACCTCTCCAGCCACTTCCATCACTCCAGTCAAAGCCACCATTTGGCTCGCTGCGTCTACTCTTGTCCCCTATTCATTGTCTACAGAGAAAGATCATTTTACAATGCAAATTGGATTGTAACATAACTTAAAATCTGTAGGAACTTCTTTTGTTCTCAGGATAAATGCCCAAATTCTTACACTGGTTTGTGCTCCTAGGACTTGGCTGGTGTTTGTATACTACTCCAGCTTCATCTCACATGGCTCCCCTCCCCTGTGGTCCACTTTGGCTTTCCATTCTTTTACCTGATGTTGCTCTTTGCCTTGGGTTTTTTTTGTGTGTGCTTTCTGTCTGCAATACGCTTAGGACCCTGTCATGAGTCTTCCTTGAAGGTTCTGAGTGCAGACTTTTCTAAGAGGCTTTCCTAAAGGAAGTGTTAAAACACTGTCAGGTCCACCTGTCAAATGTTCTCATAGTATCCTGATTCTCTCCTCACAGCATTGATCAACTTTCAATGAAATAATCTGCATAGTCAATTGTTTACTGTGTTGCCCTGGTAAAACGGAAACTTTGTGAAGGCAGGGGCAAGTCTATCTTGTTTTGCTGGACCTATCACAGGACTTTTACTTAATTGAGGGCTCAGTTATTCAGTGAATAAAATTTGAAATCCAGCTTTGAATCTCTGGCAAATCAATCTGAGAGCTTGTTTTTCTGTTAACAGAGGAGTAGCAGGGACCCCTCTGAGGATCAGATAAGTAAGGAAGTCCTGTTGAGCACCAAAACATCTTTTCTTTCAGTGAGAAACTGAGTGCTCTGATGCAGGAATGGTCCTTATTAATTCTGACGGGTTTCCTGAGTCCTAGTTGCCGCAGCCCTGCATCTTTGCGCATTGGAATGAGCTCTCAGAAACCTGGCTGGAAACTTCACTTACACTAAAATTGCTCCAGATTGCTGCATAGGAATCACTTCAGAGATTCCAGTTTGTGACCCTAGGGATTGGCGTGGCCACAGATGTGCTCTGCTGTACCACGTGTTTTTGTTTGTTTGTTTTTTCTCTCTACCGTGTTTTAAAAAGCCAGAAGAGCAGTCACATGCAGAAAGCGAGGAGGTACTTGGGACTTGTCTAGGGGCAAGTAGAACTCTATTTCTTGACCTGGGTGGTAACTATGAAGGTTTTTATAATTTTTTTCTTAAAACTGTTTTTTTATTTTCTGTTTATCTCAAATTTAAAAAAGGAAAAATATTTGAATTAGTTGCCAAATTTACAAGTCTAATATTTCATTGAAAGAATCTGGATTTGTGGTTTTTCCTGAAAAATCTGAAGATGGGCTTGCATCCTCATGGTGACAATGGCCTAGAGCTGGGGAACAGCTGTCCCTATCAAACTGGTCACAGACTAGGGGAAAAATTTTTCCCCAATAACCAAATCGATTCTGATTTGATTAAAAATCATTCATGATAGTATCGAACACTTATTCACTGCTTACAATGTGATGGGTACTATTTACAAGATTATACAATTTAATCTTTATGCCAATTCTTTTTAAAAAATCCTCATTGAAGTTATATTAAAAAATGATTTAAGGGAAAGAGGAAAGATGGGGAGGGAGGGAGAGAAACATCAATATAAGAGAGAAATTTGGATTGGTTGCCTCCTGTACATTCCCCAGCTGCAGATCAAACCGATAACCTAAGTAGGTGCCCTGCCCCAGAATCAAATCTGCAACCTTTTTGGTTTACAGGGTGATGCTCCATTCAACTGAGCCACCTGGCTAGGGCCATGCCAGTTCTTTTTATTATTATTTTATAGATAAAAAAACTGAAGCCAAAAGAAATGTATGTAAACTTGCCAGAGATCACAGGGGTAAGTAGCAGTGGTTTGTCTCTAGAGCAGTCACGTCCAATAAGAACTTTCTGTGGCAGTGGAAATGTTCTACATTTGTGTTGTCCTCTATGGTAGCCACCAGCCACATGTAGCTATTAAGCACTTGAAATATAAGGATTTGCAAATGAAGAATTCAGGTTTAATCAGTTTAAATTTAGCTGTCACAGAGTGCTGGTGATCCTTTGTACTGGGGAGTGTCACTCAAGCCTGAGCTCTTAACCACTTGCTTATACAAAACTATGTTCTAAGCATTTTAATTAGAGTTTGAGATTCAGAATATTAATATCTAAGGATGACAGATTTACTGTTCAGAAACAAAGAAAAAACAAACACAGAATAGCACAACTTAAGTATGAGGTTGAAACTCAAAAACTTAGCAACAATGCCAAGCATGTTCTGACTTCCTTTCTTAAGGAAAGGATTTATGTCTAAGATGTCATATTAACTTATGTGAAGGGGCCAAGGAAGGGTCAGAAAAGGGAGGAAAAGACTTCTTTCACAAAGTTGGTATGACGTTCTTCAGGAGCATATGGCACTGTGTGGGCATTGGAGAGAATATGCCATATAAAGATCTAGGCTGGCCTACTGGTGTAAAAGCTGTTTCCAGCTAACCTCGACCTCTGCAGGCTTGTGGTTTTATTATCTAATGCCATTTTAAAAGGAGCCTGACTCTACCACCTGTCCTTTATAATAACTTGATACAGAGTTATAAGGGATACACTCTGCAGCCTGAAAAAATAGTACTTTGTCCCCCCCGGATTCATGTGCTGTTTAGGAAGCCCTGAATGTGACGAAGGCATATTATTCTAATCATTAGATCTTTTAGATTTCCTTGCACAGCACCAAATCAAGGATCAAAGAAAATCACACAACTTAAGACCAGTGGCTCTCAGTAAAAATGACTCAATATTAATTGTATATCACCAGGAGAGAGAAACTTTAGGGCACAGATAGAGCAGGAGTAGGAAGTTCAAGAGGACTGGCTCTGACTGGAGTGGCTTAGTTGGTGGGGTGTCATTGTGCAGGGCAAAGGGTCACCAGTTTGGTTCCTGGTCAGGGCACATGCCTTGGTTGTGGGCTGGTGCCGGGTTGGGGTGTATGTGAGAGGCAACCAACCGATGTTTCCTTCACACACCAATGTTTCTCTCCCTCTCTTTCTCTCTCTCCTCCTCTACCTAAAAATAAATAAAATCTTAAAAAAAAAAAAAGCCTGTAACTGCTAGCAGGCAAGCATCACCCAAGTTTCAACAATAATGACAGCTGAGGCAAGTCACAAGAAAATCTTAAAAATCTTTGGACAGCAACAAAGAGGTGCAATAGTGAATGATGAGATACATCTGGGTAGAAGGATATTCTACAAATCCACATTTGTAAACCCAAAAGAGAAGCAAAGAATGATGGTCAGGAGAAAAAAGTGACTCACATGAGTTTTCCATGACTAGTGTGTTAAAGGTCTTTGAGGCCCACTACTTCCTGGCTCCCCTTGAAATTGGTGGCATTCTGTTATTGCCAACCCCTGGGGCCCCATAAATACATCCTGGCGGGAGTGAAATTAACCCACCTTTTAAGGCCTGCTAACAAATCAGACTAGGCGTCAGGCTTAAGTCTGTGCAAAGCCAGGCAGTTTGATTTACATTTAGGAATGGAAACAAATTTAAAGATACTTTTAGAAAAGAGAAAAATGTCAACAACTCAAAAGGGCAGTGCTGAAGTTAAATTGTATCTTTTCTTCTATGTGCCAAAGCTAATGATAAGGTATTAAGAATACTTTTCATTTGACTATTCTTTTATTTCTAGCACAGAAAAGAAAACTGAGCAGACAAAAAACTCTTTCACAAGCACTGAGGACAAGGAAGATGTAGTTATAGATAAAAAACTTAAGTATTATAAATCCCCACAGTCCACTGGACATCGTCCTGCAAGAAGACCCAGGTCAATCTCCAGAGAATGGCACGAATACCAAAAGAAGAATCAGACTATCAGCGTAGGAACAGACATTAACAGTGATGTCATGATCCACAGAGATCACAAGAAAGAAACGAGAGCCCCTTCCCCATACTGGACAATGGTGAAGCAAGACAAAGACAGCTCCTCCTCCTCCTCAGCCTCAGACATATTCTGGCTGGAAGACTATGCCCAAGTTGAAAAGGATAAGGGTCAACCTGCATCAAAAGTTGGTTACTAGTTTACAAATCTGTGATCATATGAGCATTTCTCTGGAAAACACCCAATTTCTGTGTACTGCGATATACAGCTTTTCTGTACTTACAGGAATATGTGCAGACTTAACCAATTATTTCACAGCTGTTGTGAAGCCTTTAGGCCTTCTTCAACGTGATACAAGACTTCCCTTGGTGGGCAAAGAGCCCTCAAAAGTTTTATTCTTAAAACAGCACGATCACTCAGTCACTAAGACCCTCCTATCTCAGAAAAATGTCTCATCTTTCAGAAAATGCAGCTGAGCAGCTTAATATCAGAAAGTGTGAACATAGTAGAGAATTTCACTTTTTAAGGTAAGTGCCATATTGTTATTTAGCTATTTAGTTTCTCTTGTTTTGCAAACTTCAATTGCCCTACTTAAAAGAAGTAATAGATATTTTTGGCTAGTTATTCAAGTTCGAAATCGTTTTCCTTTTTTGCCCACTTTTACTCTAAATGTTGGGTTCATTGGTAACTAGTGTATTTTGCTGTGTATAGTGCACTCCCATGTATAATGCACACCCAAATTTTTGGCCCAAATTGTCAGGAAAAGATATCTTTTAATTTTTAAAATTCAGTTATTTATTTACTTATACTTTTTTGTATTATAAAAGAATTTTAGCATTTATTTTTGAACATATTATGGTATAAGAAATTTTATGTAACAAATTACAAAGCACAAGAATAGATATAAGGTGTTTCAGGTACTGCCCATGTATAAGGTACATCCTTATTTTTCCCTCGAAAATTCAAGTAAGAAAAGTGCACATTATACACAGCAAAATACAGTACTTAAGAGACAGGATAGAAACAGATGAGGGAGAAGGAGATGATGAGAGAAGACAAAGCTCTGTCACAGTGAAGATAAAGCAGATATACAAAATGAAGCAGTACAATTAGAGGACACAACTGATAGGGGACTGATATTTTTCAGAAATAACTCTATTGCAAGAAGGGAATAAAATCCAGACCATTTAATTGTTCTTTCCCAAAATGAGATTTTAACTGTTTTAATCTTGTTGTCATCACAAATAGTATTTTTTTAATTATATTTTATTGATTATGCAATTACACTCGTCCCAATTTTTCCCCCTTTGACCCCCACCACGCGGCACCACCTACTCCCTCAGGCAATCCTCACACCATTGTTCATGTCCATGGATCATGCATGTAAGTTCTTTGGTTATCCCACTTCCTATACTGTACTGTATATCCCCATGGCTATTCTGTAACTACCTAGTTATACTTAATTCCCACACCTCTTCACTGATTCCCCCAAACTCGTCCTCCCATCTGGCAACCATCAAAATGCTCTCTGTATCAGTGATTGTGTCCCTGTTCGTTTGCTTAGTTTGTTTGATTCAATTGTTGATAGATATGTATTTATTGCCACTTTATTATTCATAGTTTTGATCATGTTTTTCTTAAATAAGTCTCTTTAACATTTTATATAACGGTTTAGTGATGATGAACTTCTTTAGTTTTTTTTTTCTTGTCAGGGAAGCTCTTTATCTGCTCCATGGTTCTAAATGATATCTTTGCTGGGTAGGGCAATCTTGGCTGTAGGTCCCTGCTTTTCATGACTTTGAATATTTCTTGCCAATTCCTTTTAGCCTGTAAAGCTTCTTTTGAGAAATCAGCCAACAAATCTTATGGGAATTCCTCTGTATGTAACTAACTGCTTTTCTCTTGCTGCTTTTAAGATTCTCTTTAACCATTGGCATTTTATTTACTTAATTGTAAATTTAAAAAAAATTTATTGAGTATGCTATTACAGTTATCTTGATTTCCCTCCCTTAGCCCTCCTCCACCCAGCACTCCCCACTCCCTCAGGCAATCCCCACAGCATGGTTCATGTCCATGGGTCATGTGTGTAAGTTCTTTGGCTACTCCATTTCCTATACTGTACTTTATATCCCCATGGCTATTCTTTAACGATCTATTTGTACTTAATCTACTTACCTCTTCACCCATTCCCTCTCTTCCCCCTCCCACCTGGCAACCATCTAGTAACTAACTTCTTTTCTCTTGCTTTTAAGAGTCTCTTTTTATCTTTCATCTTTGGTCTTTTAATTATGATGTGCCTTCGAGTGGGCCTCTTTGCATCCACCATAATTGGGACTCTGTGCTTCCTGGACTTGCATGTCTATTTCCTTCTCCAAATTAGGTTAGTTTTCTTTCACTATTTTTTCAGATAGATTTCCAATTTCTTGCTCTTTCCCTTCTCCTTCTGGTCCCAAGATGGGAATGTTGGAATGCTTGAAGTTGTCCCAGAGGCCGCTTACACTGTCCTCATTTGTTTTGGATTATTTTTTTTGTTGTTGTTATTCTGCATAGTTGTTTTTGGCTTTATGTTCCAAATCACTGGTTTGATTCTCAGCCCCATTCTATTGTTCTCCTCCTGTAAATCGTTCAGTTAGTGTATCCTTCGTTACTAACTGGATCTTTTTTTATGCTGTTGAGGGTCCTCACTAAGTTCCTTGAGCATCCATATAACCACTGTTTTGAACCCTGCATCTGATAATCTCATCTCCATTTTGTTTATTTTTTTCTGGAGTTTTGATCTGTTCTTTCATTTGGCTCCTTGTTTTAGCAGCCTCCCTGTTTGTTATATATTAGGTAGAGCTGTTATTACTCTGTCAGTGTCGTGGCCTAATGTAGTAGGTATCCTGAAGAGTCCAGAGGCACAGCCTCCCCTCTGACCCAAGCTGGGTACTCAAGGTGTGCCTTTTGTGTGGGCTGAGTTCATTCTCCTCTTGTAGTTGAGACTTGGTTGTTGTTGGCAGGTCAATGGAAGGGATTTACATAGGCCAGTAAGCTCCAAGGATTGGCAGTTACCACTGAATACCAACGTCCATCCTCTGTGGAGGATCAGCTGTGGAAGGGCAGGGTGGTAGTGTTCGGATGTGATCTGTACCTGTCCATTGGGTGCACAGGCTCTGGGATTTCCTGGGTGGTGCAGGTCAAGGTCAGCTCCCACCTGTTTTGTCCAGGGCAACCCTGCCTGAACTATAAAGCAATTTGAGATGGCTGCTACTTGTGCAGGGCTTAGAGATTTCCGAGGGAAACCAAGTTGTGAATCTAGGTGACTGTTCTTAGACCAGGCCCAAGGCCATTTAGCAAGAGGTAGCAGGGAAGGGAGCTCGCTGAGGCAGGCTGTTGCTTGAGAGTATTTGGGAAGTTGTGAAGCATGAACCAAGACCAGCCATTCATATAAAATAGCTACTGTTAACAGCTGTAAATTGGGTGGGACAGAGCCTGAGGGTATCCCCAGGGGAGGGCAAACAGTGTTAGCAAGGTTGATGGGAAATCTCAGATATGGCATCTGCCAGCTGGCTCTGTGGGAGGTACACTCAGAAAAGTGACAATGGCTGGTACCCCGCCTTTGTTGGAAAAAGCTGACCCCCAGCTCTCACCTTGATACCAGAAACTTCAGTTACTTCTTGCATGCCACTGGTGCCTTTCAAGCTGTTACTCCAGTGCTGGAGTCCAGAGGGAGTGAATCTGAGTAGGTAAGAGCGTGTGTGGGCTCTTTAAGGGAAATTGCTTGGGACTTCAGAGGTTTCTTCTGGCAATTCAGTACCTGCTGGTTTTTGTAGACAGAAGTAATGGGGACTTGCCTTCCTGGCACTGGAACCCTGGGCTGGTGGGCCTAGTGTGGGGCTGGGACTCTTCACTCCTAAAATATCGCTTCCAAATTGTTATCTACCTTACACGAATGTGGGATCAATCCACTCCATGTTTCTACCCCTCCTACCAGTCTGGATGGATGTGGATTCTTTAATTCCAAAGTTGACAAACTCCCATTCAACTTGATGGTTGTTCTACAATTTTGTTGTAATTCTGATGTGGATGTATGAGGAATCGAGCCATGATGCTGCCATACTGACCAGAAATCTCTGCTTTTATCTCAAAGAGGTACCACCTACAATAGCCTGGAAATACTGGCTAATAGCTATTCAACCTTCATTTAATAATTTCTCACACTATCATATCCTGTTCTCCTTCACAGCATCTAAAACAAAGATGTCTGTAAGTAAATACTTGTTGATTAACTGATTAGAAAAAAAAACCACAAGGAAACATTTAGAATGTTTTACTGACTTTAGGTTGGCTGGAAACAATTACCTGCATTTATACTTTTTAAGATTATTTCACCTCATTGAAAAAAAAAGATAAATGTTACATTACGGACTTGTGACTTTCATGTGTTTGCTGCTCTGGGTTGAGAAAATGTCCAGCTCTTTCCTACAATGTATTTCGGCATTACAGCTCATCAACAAAAGGTGTGTGCCCCAAATTTCCGCTTGTTGCCATTGACTTCTTTCCAGAAACAAATTTCTTTGCAGCCTTTAAGTAAACAAACAAAAGGCAGAAAGTTAAAGGAAATAAGAACATGTATTATCAAGTAATTTAACTTATTTCATGAGTTTATGAATAAGACACTGCAAGCCAGCAATTCTGTAACAGCCTCTTGTAAAAATTAACTACAGAAGGGGGCTAGTGTGCTATTTTAATTTGAATAAAAGCTCAGCTGTTTCTTTGAGTATCCCATCATACGTGTGACTGAGGAAGTGTGGTGCTCTTGATATGAAGGTAGCTGTTACAGAGGGGGATAAGGAAAACCTCATGGACACTGCCAACTAGGGTGGAGTTGGCCTTGGGCAGGGCTGTATCTTCTTATTTCTGTATTACAGTGGCAAATAGTCTAGGTTAATAAAAATACATGGATTGTGAACTTAAAAGTCCAATTTTCTTAGTATTCTTTATGCCATGACTTCAAGTTCAAAGGCTGGTTGCTTAGGTTAGTGTAATACCAAAAGTATCAGTCCCGGCATTATGTCAGGCCATCTTTTCTCAGTGGATGGTGGTGGCAGCAGTTAGGTTGGGACTCACATGGTAGTATATAAGATGAGGACATTTGGAAGAGTATGTAATAAACTTTGGGTCCAGAAAGTGATGTCAGGGTTACTCCTTAAAATATACTGTCTCTTTTTTCCATCCTCTTTGTCCCTACATAAAGTAGACATGTTAAGAAGATGGTTGAGACCTCTACGATGGAAGGGCAGTTGGCATTTTTAATATAGAAAAGATTGGAAAAAACCTACTGATTTTGAATTTATTCAGTAGTTCATGTACTTGTTTGGTCTAGTAGGGAATACAGAGAGAAAGTATAACATATATTCCTGGCCCTCAAAATAACTCATCTTGTAGGCAACAATAATATATGTGGGGGGAAAAAAAAGCAAGAGCAGGAGAATGTCTTAGGCTGAGAAGACAAAAGAAAATCTTGAGATGCTGGATTGTGAAGGACTTGCAAAATACGGACTTTATTTCTTCTTGGGAGTGAAAAGGAAAAATACCAAACTTGACTATTAGTTTGAATCATAAAATTGCCAATATTTGATTCTTCTTGACCTCTAAGAATTTAGAATGGTTTAACTTAATTGTAATTTAGTTGAATGAGGAAGATACATAAACCCTGAGCTGATAAGGAAGCTCTTTGCAGATCTGATGGTAATGAGCTTACCTGGTAGACAGGCACCAAACAGCATAAGAATAACATATACAGTCCAAGGAAGCTTATGCATGCCTTCTGAAATTGGATCATTAAGGTCAAGTTATTTGATGTTAAATCATAAGTTTTCATTTGCTTACATTTATGACATCAGCATCAGCTACTGAGTCAATCTGCTGAAGGACTGTGGATGGTGGCATGTACGAACCAGCAACAAGGGCCTGAGACCCGACTTCATCCAGGAAACCCTCAGAAGACTCCACTGACATTAGGTACCCAGCCTTCAACTTGTTCCTGTCCAATTAAAGGTGCATAACTAAGACAGAAGCCAGTTTTACAGAGCAAGGCAATTTTATTAGTATGTTCCCAAACTCTCAAATATGTACTTGTAAATATGCAAATTAACAGCTTGGAAATCTTACACAGTTACAGGCCTCCCTTCTATTTCTTCAGCTCACCATTATTTACATTATCATTCAGAAAGTTGTCAGTACAAAATTATACAAAACCCCAACAGATTACCTTTTGATTTTGGACTAGAACTGAGATCTAGTGAAATGACTCTTGTCTCTTGATACTCTCTTGGTAATAATTTTAGGCATTTTTATTAAACAAAAATAACTATATGGGCTCTTAAAGCACTGTCCACTTAGCAGAATGTTGTGTGCTAATTCTGTAGCTATCCCTCTACCCCAGCCCCATTTCTGTACTGGGACTTGTCTCACTGAGGGTAGAAAGTAATGGAGAGGCAGGTGGATAAGCCCCAGTAGCTTAAACGTGGGTACAAAAGCATCAGTTTCAAATAAAATAATATCCAATTCATAATTCTCTCAGAAAGAAATTGGTGTTCAATAATGCACCTGGGTTATTTAACCCTTAAATAAATTATCTTCCTTTGGCACGCTGTAACAAGACTTCTATTTATACATAATCAAAATTATATGTGACAATTTTACCAAACTGTCAACTTAATAAAAGTGAGATTTTACCTGCTATAAACTTTACCAAAAGACTATTAGTTTGTCCCTTCAGCAACCACACCTTACTTTCTCTTTTTCACTACAGGAAGACTAAGAACCTGATAGGAAAAAGTATCAACTCCATGCAAGTGGCAAAAAAGCAAAAAAAAAACAAAAAAAAAAAACCTGGACATTAATAACTGAAATTCCATTCTCTACATGTTGCCAAACCTTATAAAAAGTGTTTACACTTATTAAAATAAACTTTCTTAAATAAATTACCTTGAAATAAATTTTTCTTAAATAAATCTAGCATTTCAATTTTTTCTTACCATGTTTTGTTTCTGGTACAATGACACAGAGTTACACCCTATTAACCCATGGATACAATATTTAATAAACTGGGTTGTTATGATTCAAGAGAGGCAATTTCTTAGTATGTTCAGCATTTAACAAAGTAACAACACAAATGGGAATAGGAATGACCAATCAGTTATTCCCTCCTGGCTTGTACTTCACTGTCATACTTGCCATGTGGGCGACACTTATGATCATGAAGACTGAGTTTCAGGATTCACATTATGAGTTGTCCTCAATGGATGTAGTCAAAGTTAAATGTTTTAAACTGCTGTATGAAAATGTAAGCTGATTTCCAACTCTGCCCAAAGTGTCTCTCTTTTAGTTGAGAGAAAAACCCAGAACGTCCGAGTTAGAGGTGTTGTTAGTACTTTCAGTGGTGACAGTGAGAATTTAAAAATCACCAAATAGGTGAAGAGTATTTCAATCTTTTAATTAGGTATCTTTTTTGGTCGATTGCAACAGTGAAGAGAAAAAGAAATTACCAATGCTTATAGTAGAACAGGCACTCATATATTGGTGGTATGATTATAAACTGGTATAATCTTTTTACACTGTGACTTTGAATATAAAAATAAAACTTTTATATAAACACACATATATTTTAAAGCAGAGCCTTTCATGATAATGTTTATAAGTCTTAACCCAGCTGAGAATCCATACCAAGAAATCTATGTGAAATACAAATGTTTTAAATGCAAAGATATCTTTTAGAGTCTATAGTTTCCAATTGAATAAAGTGTCCACTAAGTATATTTTGATACACAAATTAATATTGTTTATGACAAATTTTTAGTCATCCGAATAAACAGAAACGTAATGTTACAGAGGAATCATTGGGAATGAAAGATCATTTTTTGTGTTTTTAATTTTCAAATTTCAACAGTAAACATGCTATTAAATAAGATATAAGTATATATACAATGTTAACAATTATGTTTAAAAATGCATGAAAATGGTTAAGCAAACAAGCAAAATGTTAACAGTTAAATCTCTAGATGGTAGGATATGGGTATGTCTCCTTTCTTTTTAAATAATTTTCTGTATCTTTCAATCCTTTTGTGCATATATTACAATACTGTTTAACTACAGAAAATGTAACTTTCAAATAACTGAAACACAAAACACACAGCTAATGCTGAAACTTACTTGGCAGCCTGGACATCTGTACTGGAAAGGTTTCCTTGAGCAATTGTTTTTACTTGGTTGTAGGCAGCCCTGATAACCTAGGACAGACAATGAAAAGCTTGCCAGAGTCTTCTGAAGCAATCAAATGCTCCTCTAAGGCAAAAACACAAGATGGAAGCTTAGTTCTAGAGAAATAGTAGTATCCATTTGGATGGAGTTTTTAAGTCAGTATGTATTCCTTATTCTTCCAATATTCCACCATGAAGCTGTTTGTACAACTTACAGTATCCGAGCAGCAAAGCTTCTTGCACAAATAAGTGGCAGAGGGTGTCAGGGAGATTTAGGAAAAGCAAACATGGATTTATAATCACCTATAAAGAATAAGCACCTCTAAAACTTCCCTAGCCTCTCAAAGCGTCATGCAATTAATATTGCTAGCTCTTACTGTTAAAGTAGTAATCCATTCAGCCAACTTAAAGTTTGTCAATACTGGGGATGCTGGAGTCAAGAAAGAATCAAGTTCTGGTGATGTGGGTGAGCACTTGGTAAATACTTGTTGACTAAGTAAATTAAAAAACCTGGCCCATGATTTTCTCCACCCCAACCTTGGCATCATTCTGGGTCTGCTACTTAATGTTCCCTCTAATTACCTAAATTCTAGGACCTTCATTTTCCATTCAATTACCTAAATTCTAGGACCTTCATTTTCCATTCATTTCAGCTACTCATATTCATAGCCACACCCCGGACTTGGCCATAACCCAGATTTGCCCTACTCCCCAAATCCTCAATTCCAAGACCCCTGGCCTAAGTCTTACATCATGCTGTCTTTGTTTTTCCACTTTATCAAGATCACTAGTTCCTTGGTTTGTTTCAGTCTCGGGTCCTTCTGGCTTCATTTCTCTGTCTAGCCTGGATCCAAAAATATTCTCTTAAACTCGTGCCAGCATTCTCAACTCCCTTGCTATCTCCTCATACTTCTGACCTGCCCATTTAGCAGAACTTCAGCTTGGGATCATCCCTGATACCTGCCTCCTCAATAAGGCTAGTGAATACTATTGAAGGAAAAATGCAAACCAGACCTGTCTGTACTGTGAATTTGCTGTACAGATGTCTCTAACGGCTAACTGCCATTCTGTGTGTATCTAGACGTTCATCTGTCCCAAACCTCCCATTTGTAGTTTTCTATCTCCAGTGCCTGCTTCAATCTTTCTCTTTCCACTATGAATGTTTCTTCCAAGTTCATCTCTTAGTGTAAACCCTACTAAACCTATCACCTACGTCCCTGCATCTAAGCTCCACCTGCCTAGACCAACCTTGCATTTCTTTCTTCTCATTCATTCCTTAGCACAGTAAGTTATCATTTACTTCCAACATTCTGGTGAAAACTGGCAATATCACCAATGATGTCCTAGTTTGCTATATCTATTGGACCTCTCTGTGGTAACTAAAGGGATGTCAATCCATAATAGATCAAAATGGTGTTAATTTCCTCCAAATATATCAATTTCTCTTCGTTTTATTCTTGTTTTCTTGGTCATTTTCCTGAGTCACTTAAAGCATAGAGCATAAGGAGCTTAAGTTTTCGCCTATGGTCTTTCATACGAAATGCTGACTTCAACACAGTCTGTATTTTGAGGATTCCCAAATATACATATTGGCCTTGACCTCACCTGAGATCTCAATTCAGATGTCCCAGAGACAACTTAATGCCACTTCTCCAAACAGAACCAAAATACCAAGGAAGCATTTCCTCCCACTTTCCTGGAAGCATTAGTATACATGTTTCTATTTTCTCCACTGCAGATACACTTCAGTGATGTTACAGAGCTTTGATCAGTCATGGCATTCAAACATTTCCACATTTTAACTAAAAACATGTTAATGGGGAGTAAAAACTTGTGAGCATGGTGAGTTTGCAACTTACATCTCCAGCAGCTGTGGCCTGCGAGATAGTATAAATCCCAAAGAGTCCAGAATCTGAGTAACTGGCATTAAAAGCGGAAACCTGAAATATAATGAGACTTGACTGTATGTCATTCTACCAGGTAGAATGGGGCACAATTTCCTTAACACTGTAGAGACAAAAACTTGCATGCTCACAATATAAGCAAAATAGACTAAAATTTTGTTTATTTTCCTTTTTGTTAACCTATTTTGATGATTAGAGGTAAATGTAAACATGAACCTGTGAACATTGTCATTATGGATACAATGGTTGAGTTTCATGGGTTGTGAGCTTTGGCACTAGACAAACCTGAGTTCTTCCCTCTTGTTGTTGGTGACTTCCTTTTTACCAATTCACCTTCACGTCTAAAGACTAAAGTTAAAGCGTTAGGGAAAAATTTTTGCTTGGTGGCCATTATTCACATTCCAAGGTAGCAAAATGTTTATTAGCCTCTGGATAACAGGGTTATTATTGTCTGAACAATGTTAAGCTCCTTAAGGTAACACGACTGCCCAGGATAAGGTTTCCCAGTATTTACATAAGGATCACCTGATTGTTATTAAGAATACAGACTTCTGGTTTCCTGCAACAGATGACTTAGCTCTCTGTAGATGCAGTCTGGGGCCCACATCTTAATCTAATATTCCAGGTGACTTTCATGTACTTTAACATTTGAGAACCACTGGTCCAGCCCAGATAAAGCATAGAGCATAAAAAAACTACACTTCCATTACTTGAATTGTAATTCTGAGACTATCCTATTTATACTCCAAACTTCTGGACAAATTTTGAAGTAGGAATTTCTATTACATTATGTCATTGGATTAGGATTAAACTCCAGCCACCCCAAAGCCATCATTATCATTTGATGGTAAAGAAAACAGTAGAACATGAACCGAGAGAAAGAAAATCGGGAGGAAATTTTAAAAAGCAGCAGGTGAATTAATTTAGAAACATTTAAAATAGTGGTTTTCAAACTGTGTTCCAGGGACTCCCCTAAGGCTCTGAACAGATGATTCCCAGGGTTTCACTGTCAAGTAAACTTTTAAAACTTCTTTAAAAGAAAAAACTTGTGTGTGGGCATTATAGTTGGGAAATCATATTGGCTAAAAAAGGCTCCTCTGCTAAAAAAAGTTTGAAAACTAGCACTCAAATATTAAACAGGGGAGTAAAAGGAGAAGGTTGATTTTAATTTACGCCTTTAAGTGTCACATGGCCAAAGACTTAACTGAAGCATAAACCTGCTTGTGCCATGTATGATTGCTGAAGTTATTAATATTTAATCCTACAATTTATAGTATGTGTTACTTTTTAAAAGCATATCATTGAATGTCATGTAAGGTACAGTACATTGGGAAAACAATGGTCACTCACTGAATAATACCTTGTTGACATTTTACATTCTTTGATTTGAATATCATTATTTTGAAAGCTTTAGCACTTTGTTCACTGTCATAAAAAGGTGTGTTCTGAAGTAGCGTGGACTTTGTTATGATTTAAATGTCATTACTTTTCTTCTCTCTTTTTTATCCTCACCAGAGGACATGCTTACTGGTTTTAGAGAGAGGGAAAGAGAGAGGGAGAGAAATATCAACATGAGAAAGAATCATTGACTGGCTGCCTTCTCGTACACACCCTGACCAGGGACTGAACCCCCTACAATGTAGGCATGTGCCCTCAACAGGAATTGAACCCATGACCTTTTGGTTTACAGAATGATGCCCAATCGACTGAGCTATACTGGCCAGGGCTCATTTTCTTTTATAACTTAATTTCAAGCTGTAGGAATTTCTTGGTATATATCTTGTACACTTGATCGAAAAACATAAAGAACAGTCAAAATCAGGAAAGGGCCATAAGAACGGAAGAGGACAGAAGAAAATCTAGAAATAAAGGCTAATTAGAATTTAGGGGAATGTTTAGTATTTAAAATTTTATCCTAAAGGGAACTGAAGTGTGAATTTCTGACTTTTTAAAGTATTCTCTTTCCTTTCCTTTTCCCTTCCCTTTCTTTTTCTTTATATTTTTATTTTTAGAGAGAGGGGAAGGGAGGGAGAAAGACATAGAGAGGAACATCAATGTGTAGTTGCTTCTTGCACGCCCCCTTCTGGGGATCTGGCCTGCAACCCAGGCATGTGCCCTGATGGGGAATGGAACAGGAGACCCTTAGGTTTGCAGGCTGGTGCTCCATCCACTGAGCCACACCAGCCAGGGCTAAAGTATTCTTTCTACAGTAGGTTTACAGTTGTTGAGTATGTGAAACAGTTTATTCTTATATTATTATTTACTAATTACTGCACTATTTTCCACACGAACAACTATAAATCTATGTTTGCCCACCTCTGTATATTAGAATAATTGAAAAGACAGTAAGTTTTCGGTAGACCCACTGAAGTACTAAAATCGAGCCTGGCTGTCTCTTCAACTTTACAAAGATTTTCTTTGCATTCATCTTAAAATTTAAGAGATTAACATTAAGAGCAGACTATTTGGACTACATTATAAACACTGAGACTTTGAGAAAAGAGGAGAGCCATCAACTGCTCACACTTACATCAAATGGATGGTGAACCCCCTTGGCAACAGCTTGGTACAGAGGGCTGGTGGCATTACTGCCCCTCTTAACATGTGGCCCAGAGCCAAGGACATGCTGGAGAACACTAAATGCATTTGCTTCTGCACTTCCTGTGGCAGCACTTTCAGCTACAAAAGCAGCATGGACGAGACTGTCTCCATTCTGTTCTCGAATTTCACCTGGGGCCATGGAAGGAGAGGGTGAAGAAGAAAGTGGGTTGGTCACCACCGGTTTTATTCTTCAGCATCCTGTACCACATACTATGAACCCACTGAGATTAAGCTTTCCTGAGGCCCAGTGCTCTTTCCCTGCCACCGTGCCTGCCCCCCACAAAACACACAAACCATGTTTAATAGACAAGACCCAAGTGAGCTAATTCTTTCCTTCCACATTCAGACTGTTGGTAGTAAATAATCTGGCCTATTCCACTCTGATACAATATTTTGGTGGTGGTGGTGGGGGGGGGGTTCCTTCTGAAAAAAATTAAACTTAATAGAAGAAAATGCTCACCTCCACGGTATCTGGCCTTTGCACCAGATAAACCAAGCCCACCCCTCATGTTCAGAAACCGTTCAGCAACTTGCTTCAGAACAGAATGATTCACACCTATTTCACCAGAAAGAAAAAAAGCTAGAACCAGAATTTCTAAAAGACAATTATAAAACATCTGTTTAAAAAATGATTATACAATATTTTAGAAATAAACAGTAAAGAAAACAAGAGTCCCTACCCCCTCAAATGCCATTCTCCCAGAGATATGTTTATAGTTTACTATGTATTCATCTAAAACTTTTTACTATGCATGTATTATCTTCATTTTGTTATTTTTCAAAATGGTGTTATTCTATTGATACTGTTTTTAACTTGCCTTTTGTAATTTGCATCTGAGTGGTCTATATTAAACCTTTAATGGTTATAAAGAATTCCATTATATGAATATACCATCATTTACTTAATTAATCCCTTCTTTACGGACATGCAGATTTCCAATAGTTGGCTATTAAAACAATATTTATTGTGTATCAAAGAACCCTTTTGAGAGATCAAGACAGCCCACAGAGTGGATCTGATAAGAATTTAGTATCCACAATATATAAAGAAGTCTTACAACTTGAAAATAAAAAAAGCAAACAACCCAATTAAAAATGGGCAAAGGACTGGAATAGACATTTCTTTAATGATATACAAATGGCCAATAAGCACAAAAAAAGATGTTCAGCGTCATTAGGGAAATAATAATCAAAACCACAATGAGATACCAGTTCACACCCACCTGGATAGCCATAATCAAAAGGGCAGAAAATAACAGTGCTGGTGAGGATGTGGAGAAACTGGAACCTCTGTCCACTGTTGGTGGGATTGTAAAATGGTTCAATTGCTTTGGAAAACAATCTGGCAGTTCTTCAAATGGTTACACATAGTTTACCTTATTTCCTGGCAATTCTATTTCTAGGCATATACCCAAAAGAATTAAAAAGAGATGTTCTAATCTAACAAAAATCTTATAAACACAAATGTTTATATTCACAATAGCCAAAATGTGGAAATAACCCATATGTCTATCTGATGAACAGATAAACAAAATACGGTGACAGAATATTTTTCAGCCAGAAAAGGGACAACTGGAACATGCTATAACATAAATAGACTTGGAAAACATTACACTAAGAAAGAAACCAGTTATAAAAGGCGATATTGTGTATGAATTCCATTTAAGTGAAATGTCCAGAATAGTCAACTATGTGTAGACAGAAAATAGATTACTGGTTGCCAGAGGGGCAAGGAGGAGGTGGAATGGGGAGTTACTGATAATGAGTATGGGGTTTCTTTTGGGGATGATGAGAATGTTCTGAAATTACAAAGTGGGAATAGCTGCACAAGTATACTTTAAGAGGGTGAATTTCATGGTATATGAATTTTTATGCCTCAGTTAAGCTATTACTTATAAAACAATGAATGAAAAAAATACTGCAAATAATATTCTCAAGCAACTATCTTGTAAACTTGACTAAGTGTTTCTGCAGGTTATATTGTGCAAAGTAAAACTGCTGGGTCTAAGAGCATAAATCAAGAATTCTGATACACTCAAATAGGCCTCCAAAAATGTTCTATCAGTTTACATTTCCACCAACAATTTTTGAGAGTGCCTACTACTTCCACACCGTGGGTAATACTGGTTTGTGTCAAACTTTTAATTTTTTGCCAATCTCACAGATAAAAATTTTCTTAATTATTAGTGAGTCTGACCATCTTTTTCAATAGTAACTGATCACACACACACTCAGTTTGCCCATGAATTGTCTGTTCATGCCCTCTGCCTATTTTTCTATTAAACTTGTACTTCTTAAAAAAAAACAAAAACAAAAACAAAAAAACCCTGCAAAAGCTCTTTGCCGAGAAATTTGCCTTTTGTCATAGGTTTAGCAAATACTGTAATAAATTTAAAACTAGTAGTTCACAAAGTTAAAGGTTGGATTCTGCTTTTCAAGAAAAAAAAAAAGCACTAGCAATTAAAATCTCATTACATACTTCCTATGAGACATAAACAGAGGACCGAGTTTTCAAGTTTTCTTCAATACGTACTCAATTATAGTTTAAGACTACTCTTAGGAAAGCAAACTGATACGTAGGCAACTCCCAACTTACCAAGTCCAATCAAAGCCATTCTTGCACTTGTAAAATGGTTCTGAACATAGTGATGTAACTGAAAAAGTTAAAAAGCATTTGTTAGGTTATACTGGTATACATTTATAAAAAGCTGGGGGGAGAGTGGCTGGGTGCAGGTAGAAGAGGGTATAAGGAGGATAAATGGTAACCGGAAAAAATACAATAAAAAACAAAAACAAAAAAAAAACCCACACCTTATGAAAAAATTTAAAAAGTATATAGCAAGCTGTAAAAATTAAAAACTGCAGTTTGGCAGAAAAATAATCCCTTTAAAGTTGTTATAATGAGTAAGAGACTACCTAGATTTTATTTAAAAACTACTGCTTAAAAGAACTAGAACTTAATGTGATGATGGTTACATAACTGTGAATATAATGAAAACTACTAAATTGTGGACTTTAAATAGGTGAACTGTATATCTGAATTGCATCTCAACAAAGCTGTTACAGAAAAAAAAAGAATAAAAAAGGGAACGAAAAATTAGAGCACACACTGGCTTGAACTTGAAAAAAAAAAGGAACCTAGTTTACTACTTTTATGATGTGACTTAAACAGCATGCCAGGTTTCTTTTGTCTTTATGTAGGTAGTATTAAAGGACTATTACATTCTACTGTAGAGCTAACAGATTTACCTCACTGTACCTCTCACCCATCTTGCCATGAGGTTACCGTCTATACCAGGCTTTTCAACCTAGATGATGAAAAAATTACCTGGGGGAACTTTAAAAACAGAAACACTGTCGCTGTCTCCCAAGCCCACCCCATTCCTAGGCTCACTACACAAACTGACATACAGTAGAACTCAATGTGGAATCTTGGAATCTTTTTTTTTAAATTATCTCATCCCCCATGATCTAAAAATCAGTGAGATTTGAGAATCACTGGTTTATACTATTATTTTAGATCTAATACACAAAAGTCAGGCTTAAACATGCATTCTCAATAGGAACACTATTGCTCAAGGGAATGAAAATTGGTTCGTAAGGGTAAGAAAAATATATAATTTCTTTTATATACAGAGTACAAAGACACAGTATATTAACAGATATTCAGTGCATCTGTGGTATTAAAAATTCATTGGGGGAGGTTAGAAAAATCTGACTACAAAGTCTCTTTGGGAATGGGTCATAATGTTGAGAATCACTAGGCTAGTATAATGAAACTGAACTTCTTATCAAGTTATCAAATTTTTGTGCCTTAAAATGAATGGTTCCTACAAATATGAAGTCACCTTGGACATCCATTTTCTTTTTTTCCTATTGAATGCTGTCATTGCTCAAAGTATTCTGGCACCAATTTCTTTAGAATTTTCTTCAGTCTAGGGACCCATTTAAAAATGCTAATAATTTGAAAAAATCTTGGCTAACATTGTAGTCTTTATCTATCATACACACACTTTACTATTTTTTAAATTAAAGTATAGTTGATATACAACACATACGGTTTTTTTTTAAATGAGACTCTTTGGTATATCCTACTCTTAAATTGCCCTTTCATCACTTGACATTATACTATAAAATTTTTCCTAATTAGTAATTTGAATGGTTGCATAGTGTTCCATTCTATAGATATTTAATAACTTATTTAACTATTTCTCCAATGCTGGATATTTAACTTGTTTCTAATTTTTCACAATTATAAATACAGTAGATAAATGTTTTTCTTTGTGCTGTCTTTTAGCTACCTCAGTAATTTGTCTTCACAAAGGTAAATATTTTTGTCACAAGATTATGTTATTTAAACATTTAATACTGTCTTATGATTTTTTATAATACTGTTTTAAAAAGATATGTACACACAGAAAAGGGTCTAGAAGACAATAAACCTACATATTAATACTGAGTGCCTTTATGTATGTGAGGCATTTTCCTTTATTTTTTTTGTCTTTGTGTCTGAATGTTTATATGTCCCCTTTACAAAATTTTAAATTTTAAGTTAAAACATACAAAAATAGTTCTGATAGCATTTTAGTTGAAAAGCTGATAAAAAGAGCAAACAAGTGAATTTTTAAATTAGAAGACAGAAAAATTATAAACAAACCCAACATGGTAGGTGAACATTCAATTTAATGTGAAACAAGCACACTGTAAAATGCAATGTGTTGCACGGTACCTCATCTGGTGTCACCTTTCCAAGCCTGTAGTCTGGGCAATACAGGGAATTAGCCAAGGCATTTCGGTAAGCTGCAGCATGCAAATTTTCAATGATACCTGTAAAATAAAAAGAGTTATGGAAATACAATTTAAATGAAAACAACATTTTTAGAACTTAGAAAGCTTTGTTCATCTTATGGCAACTTTTGAAATTCTGCCAGCTGAAAAGTGCTGAGAAAAATAAAAGATTACCTGCTGGAGTTCACCTAAACACTTCTCTATGTACCTGTTATTATCTGGAAACTATAATGGCCTGGGTTCAGAAGTCTGATTTGCTGTGTGACCTTGGACAAGTCATTTAATCTGAATTTTATTTAATTCTAGGTTCCCTCTCTAGATAATGAGGGAGTTGTCAGTATAAGAGGAGTTAGAAGAATGTCAGGCTTAGGTAATATTAGTAGCTTTCAGGGGTCAAATGTTACCATCAAATTGCACCCCTCACTGGGACCCTGGCACTATCCCTACTTTCCTGCTTCAGAGGCTTTGTTTGGGGTATGTCCCTTTCATTTGATCATTATTGGGCCATCTTCCTATGCCAGGTCCTGCACTAAGTGCTGGAAATAGAGAGGTAAGACACAATGTCTGCCCTCAAAATGTTGAGAAAACTTTGAACAAGTAATTTAATCTGAATTTTACTTACTTCTAGGTTCCCTCTCTAGGTCAACAGTACATTGAAAGCGCAGAGGGGCACAGGGAAAGGCAGTTTGAGCTAGACAGGAGTTAACAGAAGTAAAATCTGGGATGAGTCTTACAGAGTAAGTATGTTTTGCCAGGTGAGTGATTTGGGAATGGCATTTCAAGTAGCAGAAACAGAGGAAGGCATAAAGTATGATGACAATTTGATTCAAAGGGAACTGCAATGAGAAGCGGGAGAGGGTACAGGAAGAAACAAGGGAGGCAGGCAGGGCCAGATGAGTTTGGGCCTTATCCCATATGTAATTAAAAGCCTGTAAAGGATTTTTGCTGGATTTTCATGTCAGAGGGATCACTGTAATGGCAATGTGGAAAATGGGCTGAGGATGTAAACCTGTGGGCAGATACCTGCCAGTAAACTACAGAACTGTTCAGGCAGAAAGGAGGAGGGCTGGAGTCTCGCTGCTACCAGCAGGAAGAAGCCACTCTGGACATATAAGTCATTTTCCTAAAACTTACCATTCTGCCCTGACCAGTGCTGCTCAGTGACTTAGCTGTCATCTCACAAAGCGAAAGGCTGCCAGTTTGATTCCTGGTTTGATTCCCAGTTAGGGTACGTGACTGGGTTGCAGGTCAGGATTCCAGTTGAGGGCATGCAGAAGGCAACTGATCAATGTTTCTCTCACATCTGTTTCTCTCCCTCTCTTCACCCCCCACCCCTCTAAAAATAAATAAATTAAACCTTTAAAAAATAAAATAAAATTTACCATTCTATTTCTTTTGTAGAAGTCTGGAGTAACAAAGATCATACTCCTTTGTGGCACAAAGTATCACTATGATATAATATTAGCTAACATGAACCAAGCACTCATTATGTTGCAGAGAGGAGACCCTTTCTCAACAGGCCTGTGTTCTGCCTTTTTGTGTTTGTCTCTGTGTATTAGGTACATCTGCTCTGACTCTTGCTATGATGGCTTTACAATGAAAGTATCCTATGGGGCTCAGTGGCGCAATTTTCCAGAACACCTGAGCTCAGTGTTCTAGGAAATGTCTCTTGAGTGGGTTATACTCTCCTGTTGTATTTGAGTTTTGAATGCTGTAGGCCCATTCTTGGGCAGAGTTAACCCCCAGGCTGGGTGACTATAAGGACAGACCTCGACCACAGTGTATGAATCACTGTGCAGGAGCTGTCCCTCTCGAGGCAGAGTTGTTCCCAGCAGGGTCTGGTGCTTGACGGAATTCCTTGTGGGTATGCTGCTTGTGTGGCTAGTTCAGCAGAGCTCTGATGTGGTCCAAAGCCCACCACTAACTTGTGTTGGTCCTGGGTCCCACTCGAGTTGGGTTCCAGTGCAGGTAAATGTCAGACTCTGAATGTACCCGGCCTCGGACTACCTCTCTGTAGCTTCCTTCCTATTCACTGAGGCTGGCTGCCTCTACTGGGCCTGGGTGTTTGTGGGAGGGGCCAAACTATGTACATGTGTAGGTTTCTTCCAGCTCTGAGCCTGGAACAGATCAATAAAAGGTCCAAGGCACCCTGAAATCCGCTTCTACTTATAGGCCACTCTGCCATCCTCTGAGGTCACCTGGTCTTCCTCCAGAGCCTTCTGAAGAAACAGTGGGCCCAGGCTGTGCACAACCCACTGGCCCTGCCACAAGGCATGAAATTCGGTGGGGTGACTGAGGTCAGGAGGACCAAGCTAGTGGGTCACCTGCAAAAGGCCTGCATTCTGAGCGAAGCCCATCCCACAAAGAGACCCTGTAGCTGGTCACTTTTTAGACCCGAGTGGTCTACCTGAACATCTGCACCTACCAAAAGTTGAGTTACTTCCAAGAGGTGGTGGTGTTCATTTACAGATTTGTTTTGCCAGTTGTGCTTGTCAAAATTATATAATCAAACATTACATAAATACAAAACAGGAACACAAAAAAAGATCTTATTAAAAAAAATTAAGTAGATTGCTTTGGAAAGACCCAATAAAGGTGGACTGGCTAAACAGTTACAGCTATTTTGTAACAATAAACACTAATGTCAGTGACACCAATAAACTGCTGCTGGATTTGGTGGAAGCAAAACCAAAAAAAATACAAAAAACCTCACAGGTGGGGTGGCAAGAAAAATGCCTAGGATTCCATAATTAAACTAAAAAAGATGAAAAATAATCAACAATATAAATGTTTAGAAACAAAAGAACAAACAAGATATTTCAAAAACTGGACAAATTTTGGGAAAAGATACTTTGAAACCCAAGTAGAAAAACTTCAACATTTTTCTCTCTCTATAAATCAATTTTCTTTGAAATCTAGTATATTAGAAACAACT
This sequence comes from Tonatia bakeri, assembly GCA_004024845.1. Classification (NCBI taxonomy): domain Eukaryota; kingdom Metazoa; phylum Chordata; class Mammalia; order Chiroptera; family Phyllostomidae; genus Tonatia; species Tonatia bakeri. The sequence continues at coordinate 24,972 of PVIA01007321.1, read as the reverse complement.
CATGTAATCTAAAAAAGCACTTACGAGCCTGTGGATTCTGAAAAGCCACAGCTTTGTCTATCCTTAGTTGAGACTCAAGGGCAGCTACCTCCCAACGACGAAATTCAGGTGCTGCGGTGACATTGAGCAGGAACTCCATTAGAATATCACTACAGAAGATATCAAGATATAAGTTAGGAGTCAAAAATTTAAAACCAGCATCTATTCCATGTAACTATAAGACTCTCAACATTAAAATTTAACCTTGTGGGAAAGTGTTTTAAGCACTTGGCAAATCATAATCCAAAACCAAAGTCAGAGGTCATAATGCCGCATTTAGAACTGAGCAGTTTGGTATTTCTTTAAAAGTAGATGCCCTAGCCCTGGCTGGGTAGCTACGTTGTCCCCAATATGCTAAGGTTGCAGCGTCAGTCCTGGGTCAGGGATCATGTAAGAAGCAACCAGAGAATGTATAAATAAGTGGAACAACATATTGATGCCTCTCTCTCTCCCCTCCGCTTTCTAAAACCAATAATTAATAATAATAATAATAAAAAGCAGATGTCCTTAATATATGCAGGTACTTACACATCATCCCGTAGGCATTCCACAGTGTAAGCCATGTTTTCCCTTGTTGAAGTCACACTGCATCAGAAATAAATTACTGTACAGTGAATTATCTGAATCAGAAGCTTTCCTTTATATCTGTTAAATTAACCAGTTCCTTTGAAAAAATTATTTTGAAGCATAAAAAAGTATAAATAGTATAATAAAAATACACATACCCATCAACTAAAAATTAAAAATATTTAAAACTTATGTTGCACACCTGAAACTAGTATAATATTGTATGGTAACAATAACTGAAAAACAAAAATAACTAAAATGATATTTTTAATAAGAAAATACAAATAATTTAACTTTAAAAAGGAAAGAAACCCTGATACATTACACATGGGTGAATCTTGCAGACACTATGCCAAGTGAAATAAGGTGTTCATAAACGGACAAACACTGTATCATTCCACTCATATGAGGTATCTGGGGTAGTCAAAACCAGAGACAGAACATAAAATGGTGGTTGGCAGAAGAGGGATGAAGAGTTAGTATTTAATACCTATAGAGTTTTAAAGGGGAAGATGAAAACATTCTGAAGATGGATGGTGGTGATGGTTGTTTCATACCATTTAATGCTGTAGAACGGTACACTTAAAAGAAATTTTATGTTATGTATATTTTACCACAACTTGACAAGTGATCCCTTTGGACCCTTCCCAGGCTAATTCCCTCATTCTCCCCTACTCTAGAGACAAACATATTCATAAGCATTACATATTATGGTTTAAAAAAATTATAAATGACCCATCTTTAAAAAAATCTTGAAACTTGTTTTTCCACAAAACATTTTGTATTTTAATCTATTATGTGGATATGCAGAACTAGGTCATTCTTTAACTGCTATGTAGTAGTCCCATTATATGACTATATCATACTTTATTTGTTTCCCTAAAGATGGACACTTAAATTGTTTCCAGGCTTGACAAAAACATGTTTGTGAATGTGGACTAGAAAATGTTAGGCTGTAGGATATGCTCATTTTCAATATTACTAGATATTTCTTGATTCTTTTTTTAGGTAGTTGAATCAATTTATACTCCCACCAGTTGTATAAGATATTCTCTATCTCCCATAACACTGCCAACACAAGCTACAAAGACTCTTGATGGGTGAGGAATGATTAGCACACTAATGATTACAAGTAACAATTGCTGTTTCTGGCTTCCTTTTCTGAGAGTAGCCTGTTACTGTCCTTTGTCCATTTATCTTCTCCTTGTTTTTCCCTCCTAGTATATAATTCTTTATTTTTCAAAATAATCTTCTCCACATTATGTATTTTGCAAATATCTACTCCCAGTTAATTAAATTTTTACTTTAAAGCATAAAGATGTTTACATTTTGATGTAGTCAAATTCATTAGTCTTTTCTTTCTTTAAGAAATCTTTAACTACCCTGATAACAGAAATAGAATTATCCAATAAAATATTTTCTGGTGTTTTCACTATTTATTTCCTAATACTTATTTTAAACAAACCTTAATTTGCCACCAACTGCTTCAATTCCACGAGTTATCTTGAAAGATGATGCTCCTTTTGTAGTCTTAAAAGAGAACAAATATTTTTAGTAGTTTTGTAATTCTAAGCTCCCCAAACAGCACACTGTATCATAATCTAATACCTGTAATTAAATTCAAAGGGAACTCTAAGTAAATAGTGGATCCTTTTTAGTTTAAGAATTATAAAACATCCCCGGCCAGTGTGGCTCAGTGGACTGAGTGCCGGCCTATGAACCAAAAGGCTGTAGGTTTGATTTCCAATCAGGGTACATGCCTGGGTTATTGGCCAGGTTCCTCAGCTGGGGGCGTGAGAGAGGCAACTGATCAATGTATCTCTCACACAATGATGTTTCTATCCCTCTCTTTCTCCCTCTTTTCCACTCAAGTAAAATCTTAAGAAAAAATTATAAAACAAAATTCACCAAAAAATACAAGTATAGATTGTTATATAAAGTACATTTAGGCAAACATTTCTCTATCAAATATAAGCTTACTAGATTCATCAGTCTAGTCTAGAAAAGATTAGCATATGGGAAAGGATAATATTCTTTCAATTTTCATACATTTTTTTAAAATTTACTGTTTTCTTATACTTTAGCACAAACATTCAGACAGACACTAGTTTAATGCTTCTCTGTGATTTTTCATGTTATATTAGGGGACTGTACAGCATTGCATACTGTTCCCTCAAAATTCATGTCCAACCAGAACCTGTGGCTGTGACCTTATTTGGAAATAGAATTTTTGCAAACATATTTAAAATGAGGTCACACTAGATTAGAGAAGGCCCTAAATCCAATAGGAATGGAATAATCAAGAGGGAAATTTGGACAACGAGACACAGAGAACACTGTGTGACAAAATACAGAAATTAAGAGTGATGTAGCTGCAGGCCAAGGAACACCAAGGATTGCTGGCCACCACCACAAGCTAGGAAGAGGCAGGGAAAGGTTCCTCCTAAGCCATCAGAGGGAGCATGGTTCAACTGATACCCTGACTACCAGCCTAAGAGGATACATTTCTGTTGTTAAAGCTACTCAGTTTGCAGTAGTATGTTATGGCAACCCAGCAAACTAATACAGGAACACTGCTTTTAGTTATTCTTTTCTCTAGGACCAAGAGACCACAGCATTTCCAAACTGCTGAGAAAGTAAAAGTGCTTACCAGACTGGATGCAAGACGAAGCACATGAGAGGTTCCTAAGTTGTTAGAGTCCTCGTACCTACTGCCTGCTTTAATGAACAAACCAATTCTTGATGCAGGAGCATAGTTTTCCAGAGAAGCAATCACTAAACCATTTGGTAACTTTGTAAGCTGTATTTAAAATAAAACAGAGATGTGAATAAACTTTATATTACCAAGATAGTAAGGCATGTATAGGTTCCAGGTAGCAATTCAGTAGGACTAACCTCAAGCTCCTGAGGATGTGGAGGCACTCTTGCAGGGGCAGTTGTGGCTTTCACTTTGGGAGCAACTTTGAGGGAATAAAATCTCTAAACATACAAGAAAACAAACAAACAAAAAAACACCAAGCCCCAGGTTATACACATTTCTCAGGAAAACAGTATACTGTATCCTAGTGTGCCTGAGCAATAGAAGGTGTTCAGTGGTGAAAGAACTCCACGGGAAGATTTAACTGATTGACTTATTGTGTATTTATTAACCCACCATTCACCCAAGCCTCTTAAACCTCTATTTGTGATTTGTAGAGCTTGAAGGAATACCAAATTTTACGTGTTCACTTTTACTCTGTGCTGCTTCCCTTATCTACTCAGAGTCTCTTCTTTTTAGTCTATTTTCCAATTGAAATTACAATCATTTTAGTTACATTTGAAAGACATAATGTACCAAGGAAAACTTCTATCAAGTCCCAAATGTTTCCCATACTATCTTCTTTACTCTCTTATCTGCTATGCTGAGACTATGTAACAAAGGGTTCTAGCTTCTTTGACTAATACAAATTTATACAACCCTAAAATTAACAACAGCCTCATCCACAGCAGAATCTCAATGTGTAATATGCAGCCACTCATAAAGTAAAGGATCCTTTTAAATGTTGGATTAGGAATCTAAACTGCGTAACTTTTTTTTTTTTGGAAAATGATCTACGATGGCACAGAATTTGTTTTCCTATGTGTAAGGTTTATGAGGTCACAGTGGATGTTAATTAATAAAACCTGGTACTCCCAGGGCCAAGCGATCAAGTGTGAAGGGCAGAGGGCACTTTGTTGTGCTTTCAGCAGCACTGCATAGTTGATTCCTAGTTTTAATTTGCTGTCAGTACTTTTTAATTATAGGTTACAATTAGCTTTGCTTTATCATCAATTTTGTTTGCTGGATGTGGTATAGTTAACCCTACTTGCGATTTTGGCTTTTAATTTTCAAAAAATTAAAATTTAAGATATGTGGGCATAAAGTTCAAATATGAATAATCCTTAGAGCTATTGCCAAGGGAGATTTAGGTATTTACCCCTCAAATGTGTCTGAACACTGATACTTTGTTGGTTACATACTTCCTATAATTTGTCCCACTCAAATCAGTTGCAAATAATTATCCAATGCCCTGGCAGGGTGCTCAGTGGGTTAGAGAGTGGTTCCAACACACGGAGGTTGCAGGTTCAATCTCTGGTCAGGGCACATACAAGAATCAACCAATGAATGCATAAATTGTTGGTGCCACAAATTGATGTTTCTCTCTTAAATCAATCAATTAAAAATTATTTTAATAACAAAATACATATAAATTTATTCTTATGTAAAAATATGCTATAATTAGAAACAATTACTTTCAAGTTTACTGTAATTGGTTTACATTGGTATTCCCCAACTGTTTTTACCTTTGAGTTTTTTCCTCCTTACTGGAAAGTGGGTATGGCTGGAATGGAGATTTTGCCATCTCTTGCCCCTCTAACTGGGCTACCCTCAAAGGGCTGTTAATCTTTTGTTTGTCTAGGTGTGCCAGGAAGCATAAGACAATCGCAGCGTAAATTATGGCCACTTGTATAATTCATAGGATATCTATTTAAACATTAAGCACGGGAAAACTCCATCCCCTGGTCTTGTGCACCTCCCTCTACCAGGTTATTGGGTTACCCAATAAATATTCTGGGTACTACTGGCATTTTGAGCTGGATATATATTTTTTTGCTGTGGAGGGCTCTTTGTGCACTGTAGGATGTTTTGGCCCCATCCCACACCTCTAGAGGCCAGCTGCACTTTTCCACAGGTTGTTACAATAAAAAAGGTCTCCAGTCCTGGCGGTGTGGCTCAGTGGATTGAACGTTGGCCTGCCAACCAAAGAATCACTGGTTTGATTCCCAGTGGGGACACATGCCTGGGTTGCAGGCCAAGTACCTAGTGGGGGGCGCGCGAGAGGCAACCACACATTGATGTTTCTCTCCCTCTTTCTCCTTCCCTTCCCCTCTTCTTAAAAATAAAGAAAAGCTTAAAAAAAAGTTTCCAGATATTGCTAACTATTCCCTGGGGGCGAAATGAGCAAAGCTGAGGATTTTAAGGGCATTCCGATCTCCCCCCTGGATAACGACTGCTCCACAGTGACACAACTGACACCTGAGTTTTTCCCTAGCGATAACTATCATTTGGGCTGGAAAGAGGAGCCTTAAGCAGCTCTTGAGGACAGACAAAAGAACCCTCATAGAGGAAGTCTTTAACAAGATCAAGAAAAGCACACGTCGTACATCCACGACACCGTAATAATCAACTTCCAGGCAGTGATGACTTCAAAGACATTAGCACATTTCTTACAAATTTTACTCATAAGCCCATTTCAATGTTGGGAAAACTGGTGCTCCTTTATACACAAGTAGAGGCCGCAGCTACCAGGGCAAGGATGACGGGTTAGGTCCAACTCGTCTGGTGGTTTCGGGACGCAATTGCAGCAATGACTTTGAGAGGTCTCTCCACTGGGTCGATTCACCACCGCTCTCAAGCTCTCTCCCTCCCTCAAGTTTTCCGTCATTGGGTCTTTTCCGCTTACTGCACGAAGCCGGCCCGAAACGCAAGACCCACCCAGCATGCAGCCTAGATGCAGGGTTCAGCTCAAGGGCAGACCAGACTAAGGCCCAGGATCCCTAACCAGTTACCGATCCCTAACCGGTTCGTATCACCTGGCTAACAAACGGTTTACCAACGCTCCCCAAACCCGCCGGCTATGCTCACCGAAAAAGACCCAGCTCTGATTAGCAGCTTCATGGCCCAAAATTGCTCGGACGCACGGTCACTGCTGCTTCATAGGAAAGCAAGATGGTGGCCGATAGCCGCAGTTTCCCAGCTGCCCCCGCGCCGCCTGCCTGCAGGGCCTGTCTATCCGGACTGCTTTCTGTCCGGACCCCTCTACTGCTCCTTGGGGGAGGTTGGGCCAGTTTAATTCTGCACTTCACAGGGTAGGGAAGACAATCGTTTTCTTAAGTAAACATTTCAGCACATAACTTCGGTTCCACTTTTCTGGATTCTCCTCTTGGATCGGACATCCACTCCTGATACGTTTACAACTTCTACACCCCTCTGCCACTTTGGATTCTCCCGACCTGATCGCCCAATGGGACAGCCTCTTTTGATTCCGGCTGCTGTCTTTGGGCTTTGAGGTGTCCTTCTTAGTCTGGGAGTCGCGCCGTTCCTCTTTTTGTGGAGACGCGGGGTTCGGAGCTGCGTGCGACTGTGTGTGGCTTGGTAAAGTCCTTGCCGGGTCATTCGGCCCGGGAGGGACAGGCTGTCCAAGGAATTCACTGCCGTAACCCCCGAAGCAGGCCGGGGACGCAGTGCTCCCAACTAATGTCTCTGGTCGCGTGGAACCTGTATTCTAGGCAGGGGTTACGTAGGAAATGAAAACTGTGTGTTTTTTGTATGAGAAAATGAAAATGTTTTGAATACTAGAGGTGTGCGTGAGATTTCTGAGCTGAAACCCGACTTCTGAGTCACGTGACTTCGGGGAAGCACATTCTTACCGGAGCCGTAGCTAGCTTGGGTGAGCCCACGGTAGGTGAAAGAGGGAGGAGCGGTAACTGCCCTTGAGGGACTCACTGTCTGCACCTTGCCACGTCGCGTGGCTGGGGAATCAACAGCATCAGTATCACTTAGGAGTCTGTTAGGAATGCGGGCTTTGCAGGTTCCATGCTGGATAAGTGTGTGCATTTTTACACTATCTCCAGGTGATTCACGTGTGCATCCTACTTCTGAAGGGCTACTGTTCCAGCCATTACAAAGCAGAGACGAACACATCTGGCCTGTGGCTGATTTGCTCCGTGCCTACAACTGCCTAATGGGGTTCTGGTCTTTTAGAATTTAGCGCCAACCTAATTTCTGTGTCCTCAAAGTCACTCCTAATTCGGTCTGTGCCATACGTAAGAGTTATCCAAAGCGTGGTAGACTTACAGTAGTTGGGCATGAGATGAATGAATGCTGTTCTACTTTAAATTATTTTATTGTTCAATTACAGTTGTCTGTATTTTCTCCCCACCCCTAACCCCCACCCCCTTCAAACCCACCTCCCTCCCTTGCTTCTACTCTCCCCCTTGGTTTTGTCCCTGTGTCCTTTACAGTTGTTCCTGAAAACACTTCTCCCCACTGTCCCCTCCCCCTTCCCCTCTGGCTATTGTTAGATTGTTCTTAATTTCAATGACTCTGGTTATATTTTGTTTGCTTTTTTCCTTTTGTTGATTATGTGCCAGTTAAAGATGCGATCAGATGGCATTTGTCCCTCACCACCCGGCTTATTTCACTTAGCATAGTGCTCTCGGTTCCATCCATGCTGTTGCAAAGGGTATAAGCTCCTTCTTTCTCTGCGTGTACAATTCCATTGTGTAAATGTACCAAGTTTTTTGACCCACTCATTTGCTGATGGGCACTTAGGTTGCTTCCAGTACTTCCCTATTGTAAATTGTGTTGCTATGAACATTGGTGTGCATAGGTTCTTTTGAATTGATGTTTCAGGGTTCTTAGGATATAATCCCAGCAGTGGAATTGCTGGGTTAAAAGGCAGATCCATTTTTAGTTTTCTGAAGGAAGCTCCATACTGTTTTCCTTAGTGGTTATACCAGTCTGCAATCCCACCAATAATGTACTAGGGTCCATTTTTCTCCAGAACCTCTCCAACACTTGTTGTTTGTTGATTTGTTTATGATGGCCATTCTGACTGGTGTGAAGTAGTATCTCATTGTGGTTTTTAACTTGCATCTCTCTGATAATTAGCGATATTGAGCATCTTTTCATGTGTCTCTGGATCCTCTGTATGTCCTCCTTGGAGAATTATCTGTTCAAGTCCTTTGTCCATTTTTTAATTGGGTTGCTTGTCTTCTTAGAGTGGAGTCATGTAAGTTCTTTATATATTTTGGAGATTAAACCCTTGTCTGAGGTATCATTGGGAAATATGTTTCCCCATACAGTTGGTTCTCTTTTTATTTTAATGCTGTTTTCTTTAGCCGTGCAGAAGCTTTTTAATTTGATGAGGTCCCATTTGTTTATTCTTCCTTTATGTCCCTTGCTTTAAGGGGACATGTCCATGAAGATGTTGCTGTGAGGGATGTCTGAGATTTTCCTGCCAATGTTTTCCTCTAGGACTTTTATGGTGTTATGACTTATATTTAAGTCTTTTATCCACCTTGAATTTATTTTTATGTATGGTGTAAGTTGGTGATCGAGTTTCATTTTTTTGCATGTAGCTGTCCAGATCTCCCAACACCATTTGTTGAGAAAGCTATTTTTACTCCATTTTATGCTTCTGCCCCCTCTGTCAAATATTAATTGACCATAGAGACTTGGGTTTATTTCTGGGCTCTCTTCTTCTGTACCATGGGTCTATGTGCCTGTTTTTATGCCAGTACCAGACTGTTTTGATTATAGTGGCCTGGTAATATAGTTAGATATCAGGTATTGTGATCCCCCGTACTTTGTTTTTCTTTCTCAAAATTGCTGCAGCTATTCGGGGTTGATTGTGGTTCCGTATAAATTTCTGAAGTGTTTGTTCTATATCTGTAAAATATGTCGTTGGTACTTTAATAGAGATTACATTGAATCTATAAATTGCTTTGGGTAGTGTGGCAATTTTGATGATGTTAATTCTTCCAGTCCATGAGCATGGTACATGATTCCATTTGTTTGTGTCTTCCTTCATTTCTTTCTTCGGTGTTGTATAGTTTTCTGAGTACAGGTTTTTTTCCTCCCTGGTTAAGTTTTTCCTAGGTACTTTATTTTTCTTCTTGCTATATCAAGTGGGATTTTTTTCCTGATTTGTGTTTCTGATGTTTTATTGTTGGTATACAAAATTGCCTTTGATTTCTGAGTATTGACTTTGTATCCCGCTGTTTTGCCAAAATCATTTATTAGGTCGAGTAGTTTTTTTATGGAGTCTATAGGATTTTCTATGTACATTATCATGTCATCTGAAAACAATGACAATTTTGTTTCCTCCGTTCCAGTTGGATGCCTTTTATTTCTTTTTCTTGTCTGATTGCTGTGGCTAGGGCATCCAGTACTATGTTGAATAGAAGTGGTGAAAGTGGGCATCCTTGTCTTTTTCCTGATCTTAGTGGGAAAGCTTTAAGTTTTTGCCCATTGAGTATGATGTTGGCTGTAGGTCTCTCATATATGGCGTGTATTATATTGAGGAATGCTCCCTATATTCCCACTTTGCTGAGTATTTTTTCTATAAATGGGTGCTGTACCTTATCAAATGCTTTTTCCTCATCTATTGATATGATCATGTGATTTTTCTCTTTCCTTTTGTTTATGTGATAGATTATATTTATTGATTTCCCAATATTGTACCATCCTTGCATTCCTGGGATGAATCCTACTTGCTCATGGTGGATGATTTTTTTAATGTGTTGGTAGATGCGGTTTGCCAATATTTTGTTGAGGATTTTAGCATCTGTGTTCATGAGCGATATTGGCCTGAAGTTTTCTTTTTTGTTGTCTTCATCTGGTTTTGGGATTAGGATGATGCTGGGTTCATAAATAGAGTTTGGGAGTCTTCCATCTTCTTGAATTTTTTGAAATAATCTGTGGAGGATGGGGATTAGCTCTCCCTTAAAGGCTTTGTAAAATTCTCCTGTGAAACCATCTGGTCCAGTGCTTTTGTGTGTTGGAAACTTTTCAATTACTGTTTTAATTTCATCAGGTGTTATTGGTCTGTTCAGGCTTTCTGCTTCTTCTTCATTAGTTTTGGAAGATTATATTTTTCTAGAAATTTGTCCATTTCACCTAGGTTTTCAAATTTCTTGGCATACAGTTCTTCATAGTATTTTCTTACAATCCTTTGTATTTCTGTGGTATCAGTTGTAATCTCACCTCTTTCATTTCTGATTGTGTTTATTTGGGTCCTCTCTCTTTTTTTCTTGATGAGTCTGCTTAATGGCTTGTCGGTTTTGTTTATCTTTTCAAAGAACCAGCTCCTGGATTCATTGATTCTTAGAATTGTGCTTTTAGTCTCTATGTCATTTCATTTTGCTCTGATCTTGGTTATTTCCTTCTACTTGCTCTGGGCTGTCTTTGTTGTTCCTCGCGTTCTTGTAGGCATAAGGTTAGGTTGTTTGTTTGAAATGTTTCTATCTTTTTTTTAGGTATGCCTGTATCACTATGGACTTCCCTCTCAGGACTGCCTTTGCTGTGTCCCATAAGTTTTGGGTTGTGAGTTCATTTTCATTTGTTTCCAGAAACATTTTGATTTCTTCCCTAATTTCATTCTTGACCCATTCATTGTTTAATAGCATGCTATTCAATCTCCATGATTTTGAGTGTTTCAGGTTTTTTCCCTTGGGGTTGGTTTCTAGTTTCAGTCCCTTGTGGTTGGAGAAAATGCTTGATATTATTTCAATTTTCTTGAATTTGTTGAGGCTTGTTTTGTGTCCTATCATGTGGTCTGTCTTTGAAAATGTTCTGTGTACATTTGAAAAGAATGTGTATTTAGCTTCTTTTGGATGAAGGGCTCAAAATATATCAGTTGAGTCCATTTCATCCTGGGCGTTGTTGATTGCCACGATATCTTTGTTGATATTTTGTTTGGAAGATGTCCATTTTTGATAGTGGAATGTTAAAATCTCCTACTATAATTGTGCAGCTGCCTATGTCTTTCTTGAAGTCCTCCAAGATTTCTTTATGTATTTGTGTTCTCCTACATTGGCTGCATATATATTTGCTATATTTATGTCTTCATGACAGATTCTTCTCTTGAGTATTATGAAGTGACCTTCTGGGTTTCTTTTTATGGGTCTTTTTTTGAAGTCTATTTTGTCTGATATGAGTATTGCTACCCCGGATTTTTTTTTCCTGTCCATTTGCTTGGAATATTTGTTTCTAGCCCTTCACTTTCAGTCTGTGTGGGTCTTTTGTTCTGATGTGGGTCTTCTGTAGGCAGCATATGTGTGGGTCATGCTTTCTTATCAGTTCCACTATTCTGTGTCTTTTGATTGAGGCATTTAATCTGTTTGCATTTAAGGTTACTATTGATAGGTACTTATATTGCCATTTTTTTGTACCTGTGTCCCTCTCTCTTTTACCATTTTTCTTCCTGTTCTTAAAGCAAACCCTTTAGCATCTCCTGCAGAGCTGGTTTGGAGGAGGTATATTCTTTGAGGCTTCTTTTGTCTGGGAAGCTCCTTATTTGGCCTTCCATTTTAATTGAGAGCCTTGTCAGATAAAGTAATCTCGATTGCAGGCCTCTGGTTCTCATTACTTGGAATATTTCTTGCCATTCTCTTCTGGCTTGGAGTATTTACATTGAGAAGTTAGCTGCTAGTCCTTATCGGGCTCCCTTGTATATATATTACTTACTGTTTTTCCTTGCTGCCTTTAAGATTCTCTCTTTATCTTGGAATTTTGCCATTTTACTTATGATATGTCTTGAGGTGGGCCTCTTTGGGTTCCTCTTGATTGAGACTCTCTGTGTTTCCTGGATTTGTGTGACTTTTTCTCTCATCAAATTAGGGAAGTTTTCCATCATTACTTTTTCAAACAAGTTTTCTGTTTCTTGCTCATCTTCTCCTTCTGGTATCCCTATTATATGGATATTAGGTTTCATGTTGTCCTGCATTTCCCTCAATCCCTCTTTATTCTTTCTGAGCCTCTTTTCCTTTTCTTGCTCTTTCTGGGTGTTTTTTCTACCTGGTTCTTGGCTCACTGATTGCTATCCTCTGCTTCATCTAGCCTGCTTTTGATTCCTTCTACTGTGTTCTTCAGTTGAGAAATTGTATTCTTCATTTCCTCTTGGCCCTTGTTGATAGTTTCTATCTCCTTTTTGATGTTGATATAGTTTGCAGTGAGTTCATTGTAGTTTCCCTGTAGTTTCTGGTAATTCTCTGTGAGCTCATTGAGTTTCCTTATAACCATTGCTTTGAACTCAATATCTGATATTTGACTTGCCTTTATTTCATTTAGCATTCTTTCTGAGGCATCCTCCTTTTCTTTCATTTGGGGATTGTTTCTGTGTCTTCCCATTGTTTGTGAGACTCTTCTTGTTTGCCTCTGCTTCTTAAATTGATCTGTTGTGACTCCATGTGTTTATAGTGTGAACTTCTATGGTAGAAGATCTGCGAGATTCTGTGGTGCTGGCTCGTTAATCTCCGGGGCTCGCTATTTTTGGGCTGTTGTTTATGTTGGCACTCTGTATGTCTTTGGATTTTGATTGTTGTTGGGTCTTTCTTTGGTGGGTCCTTCCCTCCAGCTGATTAACTGAGGTTCACTTCATCCACCATGTTTTGTATTCTGTTGTGTGGTGAGCAGGTTTGCACAGGTTGTGTTGAAGATGGTTTTCTGTGTGTACGAGGTTTTGAGACTTCCCTCTTGCTCTTGTTCAGTTGTCTGTTGAGAGTAATCTCTCCACCATTTAGTTGTGTTTCCACATTGGTCCTAGATTGAGGTTAGAGTGGCTTCCACTCCCTCCTTCACCTTCTTCCATTGTGATCTGTTGGTGGTTCGTTTGTTGGTGGGATTCCTTGTCTAGCAGGTATAGTGGTGTTCACCACTCCCACCTTGTGAGTTCTCTGTAGTAGCAAAGTGAAATTTATCTCACTGTCTCAGTTATTGGGATGACACCTCTTTGGGTCTAACTCTGGTCTTTTCATGGCTCCAGGTTTTATTGTCTCACCTGTGAGAAAGGAAGAAAAAAAAGTGAAGGAAGGAAGGAAGAAGAAATAAAAAAGGAAAGGAAGAAAGGAAAAAGGAGTAAAAGAAAAAGAAAAGGAAAGAAAGGAAGAAATAATAATGAAATTATAAAAAAGAAGGAAAGAAGAAGGAATGAAAAAGGAAAGGAAGGAAGGAGGAGGATTTTTAAAACAAAGGGAAAGGAAAAAGGAATTAAAAAAAAATTTTGACTTTTCTTGTTTTTTAAATTTTAATTGTCATTCAAGTAGTTTTCTGTCTTTTACTCCCATCTCAGCCTACCCCTCCCAGTCCTCCCCACCTCCCTCCCATTTCTACCTCCTCCTTGTTTTTGTCCGTGTGCCCTTTATACTTGTTCCAGTAAACCCTCCCCCTTTCCCCCTGAAATTCCCTTTCCTCTCCCCTCTGGTCACTGTCAGCCTGTTCTCTATTTCAGTGTCTTTGGTTATATTTTATTTGCCTTTTTCTTTTGTTGATTATGTTCCAGTTAAAGGTGAGATCATATGGCATTTGTCCCTTACTGGCTGGCTTATTTCACTTAGCATAATGTCGGGAGCTGACCAACAGCTGACCTTTGACACAGTCAGGTTGGATGAGATGCATCTGCACAGCCGAGGCAACTATGGCCGGATCTCCTGTCTATCTCTTCTTGTATGCCTGTCCCTGCTAGCAATAGGTGGTGGAATTTTTAGATACCTGTGTGTTATAATAAAAAATCTGCACGATGCCTCTGATTCTGCATGAAGTAATTTGTTGACCACAGAATAAAGACCCCTAGCAACCCTAATGTTGCCTGTTTCCCTCACCTGGGAAGTTAAGGACAAAATTAAACTATGGGCAGACCAACTGCCAGAACGCTGAAGGAAGCTGTTGCTAGGAATGTTTCCTGGGAGTCACCACCTGAAAGCTTAAGATTTATTAGAGCCACTACCCCTCCCATACCCTGGACAGGAGTGTATAGAAACAAGGAGTTCTAGTTGAAAATAATAATTTCTGTACATGGAAACGAACACAAGACATGGCCCTCCCCCCCCAAGATGTATAAGTCAAAAAATATATAGGTAACAAATCAGTTATCTGATTAAGATAAATTTAATTTTAGTGGATAATAGTTAATTTTTCTATACCTATAAATTACCCCTTGCATCCTTTTAATTTAAATCAATTCCTAGAATTTTAATAGATTCCTAGTTACTAATTGGCACCTGAAAGTTTGTGCCCGTATAGCTTCGTTGGCTAACTGATTAATGACCCTCTTGGTCAAAATAACCTGTGTTTAATATGGTTGATTTGTGGGACTTCCTGTACTTTTCGGTTATTTTTTTGTTTAATATGATTAATCTGTGAAACCTTCTATGTTTTTAGATATTATTTCTGTGGTAACTGTTTCTGTTTTAATAATTACACTATGCATTGAATGTTGTATAACCTTACCTATAAAAATAAAGATTGATTTTACTCAGAGAGTCAGTCAGGTCTAGAGAGCCTGGCTGTCCTCCGGCATCCCACCCTGTGTCTCGATTCAGTCGCTTCGCATCCTTTGGGGACCCTGAGATCCCGCCGAGGCTGGACCCCATCAGCATAATGCTCTCCAGTTCCATCCATGCTGTCACAAAGAGTATAAGCTCCTTTCTCTCTGCTGCATAGAATTCCATTGTGTAAGTGTACTGTGGTTTTTTGACCCACTCATTTGCTCATGGGCACTTAAGTTGCTTCTAGTACTTGGCTATTGTAAATTGTGCTGCTATGAACATCGGGGTGCATAGGTTCTTTTGGATTGTTGTTTCAGGTTTTTTAGGATACAATCCTAGCAGTGGAATTGCTGGGTTAAAAGGCAGATCCATTTTTAGTTTTCTGAGGAAGGTTCCATACTGTTTTCCATGGTGTTTGTACCAGTCTGCTGTCCCACCAACAGTGCACCAGGGTTCCCTTTTCTCCACAGCCTCTCCAACACTTGTTGTTTGTTGATTTGTTTATGATGGCCATTCTGACTGGTGTGAAGTGGTATCTCATTGTGGTTTTTAACTTGTATCTCTCTGATAATTAGCGATATTGAGCATCTTTTCATGTGTCTCTGGATCCTCTGTATGTCCCCCTTGGAGAAGTGTCTATTCAAGTCCTTTGCCCATTTTTTAATTGGGTTGCTTGTCTTAGAGTGGAGTCATGTAAGTTCTTTATATATTTTGGAGATTAAAACCTTGTCTGAGGTATCATTGGGAAATATGTTTTCCCATACAGTTGGTTCTCTTTTTATTTTAATGCTGTTTTCTTTAGCCGTGCAGAAGCTTTTCATTTTGATGAGGTCTCATCTGTGTATTCTTTCCTTAATGTCCCTTCCTCTAGGGGACATATCAGTAAAAATGCTGCATGAAATACCTGAGATTTTCCTATGTTCTCCTCTAGGACTTTAATGGTGTCATGGCTTTTATTTAAATCTTTTACTCACCTTGAATTTATTTTTGTGTATGGTGTAAGTTGGTGCTTGAGTTTTATTTTTTTGCATGTAGCTGTCCAGTTCTCCCAACACCATTTGTTGCAGAGGCTATTTTTACTCCATTTTATGTTGTTGTTCTCTTTGTTGAATATTAATTGACCATAGAGACTTGGCTTTATTTCTGGTCTCTTTGTTCTGTTCCATTGGTATGTGCTTGTTTTTATGCCAGTACCAGGCTGTTTTGATTACAGTGACCTGGTAATAGTTTGGTATCGGTTATTGTGATCCCTAGTACTTTGCTTTTCTTTCTCAAAATTGCAGCAGCTATTTGGGGTCATTTATGGTTCCATATAAATTTCTGAAATGTTGTATGTCTGTGATATATGCCATTGGTACTTTAATAGGTATTGCATTGAATCTGTAAATTGCTTTGGGTAGTATGGACATTTTAATCATGTTAAATCTTCTGATCCATGAACACGGTATCTGTTTCCATTTGTTTGTGTCTTCCTTGATTTCTTTCTTCAGTGTTGTGTAGTTTTTTGCATACAGGTCTTTTACCTCATTCATTAAGTTTATTCCTAGGCATTATTTATTTATTTATTTATTTTTGCTATATCAAATGGGACTTTTTTCTTGATTTCTGCAAAAATTTTTAAATTAAAAAATAAATAAAAGAAGAACAGAAGAAGGAATAAAAAAGGCAAAGGAAAGGAAAAAGGAATTAAAAGAAAAAAAGCCTTTTGCTTTCTTTAAACCAGTCAAGCCAGTTCTGCTTATCTTCCTGGCTGGGTCAGGCTGAGGAGGGATTGTTTTTGCTTTTCTCTCTTCCTTAGCTGCATTCTTCGCTGTTGTCCAGCCTCCAGCCCAGTTCCTCAGTGCCCTTCTGTGCCCAGCCTAGGCCTTTAGTACACCGGTTGCACTATTCTTGAGGTGCACCAATTAGGGGCAACTAACACACCACCTTCTTGCTCTTTGCTGTCCTAGATGCTAGGGACTTTCAGCTCCCCTTCAGGGTAGTTCAGCCCCCCACTGAGTCAAGTCTTTCTGGGGACTGCTGACTCCCAGAACCCTGCAAATCCCCTCTGGTGTGTTTTCACCTTCCTCCTAGAGAGCCAGTTGGCCGTGTAGGGCTCTGAGTGCAGGGGCTGGGTGGGGGGTGCTCCATCCCCAGTGCTTCGGGTGCAAGGGTGAGTGGGCAGCCACCCAGCTGTGGATTGGGTGTGCACCGACCCTGGGGCTGCAGGGGTAGGGGCATAGGAGGCTGCAGTGGCTGCAGAGAATTCCCCAAACAACCACTGAATGCCTTTTTTTTGTTTTTCTTTTTGAAAAATTCCTCCTATTCAAGCCTGCAGGTCCAAACAAGCACCTGGCCTCTCACACAGCCCAGCTTGGCTCTCCCCCAAGAATCTTGCATCAGACCTAGTGGGCACTGGGCCTAGGTCTGCAGCTCCCCTGGTCCCTGCGCTATTCCCATGAACCTTATTGTCCTGAAGCACTCTCCTCACTCTCTGATTTTCCAATGTCCTCTACAGTTTTTGGTCTCTAATCTTCATATATGCTGGGATACCATTGGCTGTTCTCTGTCCCTCAGAAGATCGGCTAGGTGTTTCACCTGTGTGCAAGGAGAAGTGGACTCTGCTGCCGCGTATCTCACTGCCATCTTCTAAGTCCCTGTGTGGGCCTTTTAAGAACTGCCTGGGACTCTAGAAACATTCTGTCTCCTCAGTCTCAATCCCCACTGGTTTTTACAGCCAGAAGTTATGGGGACATCTCTTCTTAGAACTGGAACCCTGGGCTTAGTGCCCTTGTGTGAGGCTGGAACTCCTCACCCCTAAGGGAGAAACTCTGCAGCCTAGGTATCTTTACCAACTTTTATCTGCCACCCATGGGTGTGGGACCAGACAGTTCTGCATCTATGCTCCTCTTACCAGTCTCAGTGTGGTTTCTACTTTAAATGCCTAGTTGTTGTACTTCCGTTTAGCCAGACTGCAGAGGTTTCTGAATGATGGTTGTCCTATAGTTTAGTTGTAGTTTTGATGTGGTGGGAAGATTGGAGTACAGTATTTACCTATAATGACATCTTGACTGGAAGTCCCTCTCCAAATTTGATATCTTTGCTGAGTAGCATACTCTTGATTGTAGATCCTTATTTTTGTTTTTAATCATTTTGAATATTTCTTGCCAATCCCTTCTGGGCTGAAATGTTTCTTTTGAGAAATTAGCTGACAGTCTTATGGGAGCTCCCTTATAGGTAATTGTCTGCTTTTTTCTTGCTGCTTTTAAGATGATCTGTTATTCTTTAAACTTTGCCATTTGAACTATGATGTTTTTTGGCATAGGTCTCTTTGGGTTCATCTTGTTTGGGACTCTGTGCACCTCTTGGATTTGTGTGTCTCTTTCCTGTACCAGGTTAGGTACGTTTTCAGTCATTATTTCCTCAAATAGGTCCTTTCTATTCACTTTCTGGTACCTCTGTGATGCAGATGTTGTTACACTTCATATTACCCCAAAGGACCCTTGAAATAGCCTCATTTAAATTTTTATTTTTGCTGCTGTAATTGGGTCTTTTTTTCTACCTTGTCTTCCAAATCACTGATTTGTTCCTCTGCTTCATCCAACCTATTGCTTACTTCTTCCAATGTATTCTTCATTTCAGGTATTGTATTCTTTTCTGACCAGTCTTTTTTAAAATGTTTTTTATGGTTTTTTTTCATGCTATTGAGCATCCTTATAACCATTACTTTTGAACTTTCTATCTGATAAATTACTTGGCTCCATTTCCTTTAGTGCTTCTTCTGGAGATTTCTCGTGTTCTTTCATTTGTGGCCTGTTTTTTTTTTTCCTCCCCATTTTGGCTGCCTCCTTGTATTTGTTTCCATGTATTAGATAGATCTGCTATGTTTCCTAGTCTTTGTGGTATGACCTTATGTAGTATGTGTCCTGGGGGGTCCAGCAGTACAGTATCCTTGATCACCTGAGCTGGTTGCTGCAGGAGTGTCCTTCATGTGGGTTATGTGGGACTTTTGTTGTAATTGAGTGTTGATTGCTCTTGGTCCATTTGTGCATGGGATCAACCCTCAAGTGGGCTGACTGTGAGGTTCAACTCCGACCATGGCATGTGAGCTGCTGTGCAGATGCTGACTGCATAAAGTAGAATTTGCCTTAGGAGGGTCTGGTACCCTCCAAGATCTCCCTTTAGGAATGCTGTTTGTGAAGCTTATTGGATCCTGTTCTGTTGTCTGAAGATGGGTACTGGGTATGTTGTTTCTGGGACTCTTAGGAAGGACTCTAGTGTAGACCAATATCAGATGCTTTCTGTGACTGGCCCTGGGTAACTTGTTTAGAGTTACAAAGTAATTCCAAGTTTATGGCTGCCTAAACTGGGCATGAGTGAACATGGGAAAGACCAAGCTGCACACCAAGGCTGGCTTTTACTAGCACCGAATCTGCAGGTGGGTCAGCAAAATTCCCTATTCACCCCAAGATCTGCCTTTACTTGCTTCTGCTTATTGCCTGTCTGTTAGCCTCAATCACTGAGATCTTCTGGCAGTACTCAAGATGCATAAGGTAGGATTTCAGTGTGTGTCAACAGGTAGGTGGGAGTGGTGTTCATCAGATTGTAACAGGTTGAAACTTGGTGCCAGTGTCGGGTCTGAGGCCACTCAGCAAATGTTCCAGGGTATACCAAGTCTAGCTGCTACCCACTGGGTGCTTGAACACCTTTGTAGTTGGGCAGGGTGAGGCCAGCAGAGTTCATCAGGCCCAAATAGACCAAGATTTTGCTGTTTGAAGGGAGGGCTCTGCACTGGTCAGTTGTGCAAATGAATAATGGTTCCCAGCTTAGAGCCACGCAATTCATTCTGTCCCAAATTTTTCCAGGAACTCAATGTCAGCAGGGTAATACTGCTGGGATTTGGAGGGTGGGGCTAGTAGATCTTCTGTGAGGGGGCAGTGCTGGTCAGGCTTGGGGGAAGTTGGGGAGAGTGGCCATTGCACCAGTGCCCCATGACTTTGTCTGTCCTGGATTTTACCCAGACCTCTGTAGGGCATAGCAACCAGGAGTCAGGAGTGTTGGGCTGCTAGAAGCTCAGAGAATGGGGCTAGGTGAGGTCCTATGAGAGACAGGCACAACTCAGGTCATGGAAAAGTATGGGGAATGGCCCATGACTTAAAGCTACATAACTTAGTCACTGACACACCCCGCGCCACTCCTCCCTGCCTGGAGCCCCCCTAGACCTCTTCACCCTGGCTTTTCAACAGGGCACAAGCTCTGTAGGGTGGGGTGACAGAGAATCCAGAGGGTGGGGCTATTGTATTCTTCTAGGTTGATGCATAAGGAGGAGAGTTCTCCATCCAAAACACATGGCAACTGCTGTGTGGGAGAGATACTCAGCACAGATATGGTATCTATCTCTTCAGCTCTCTCCCCAGAGCCACAAACCCCAGTCTCTCTTCACACAACTCTAGTCCGCTCTGCTGTCCCTCCACTGGAGCCCAGGGTGACTGCAAGTGAGATGTTATACATTGGCTCTTTTTTATTTTTATATTTTATTGATTATGCTATTACAGTTGTCCCATTTTCCCCCTCCCCTTTATCCCCTCTCAGCTCTGCATCCCCTTTTCCCACCAGCATCCCCCCCACCTTAGTTGATGTCCATGGGTTGTACATATAAATTCTTTGGCTTCATTTCCTATACTATTCTTAACCTTCCCTTGTGTTTATGTGCCTACCAATTATGCTTCTTATTCCCTGTACCTTTTCCCCTATTCTCCCTTCCCCTCCCCACTGAAAACCTTCCATGTAATCTCCATTTCTGTGATTCTGTTCCTGTTCTAGGTATTTGCTTAGTTTGTTTTTGTTTCTTAGGTTCAGTTGTTGATAGTTGTGAATTTGTTGTCATTTTACTGTTCATAGTTTTTGATCTTCTTTTTCTTAGATACGTCCCTTTAACATTTTATAATAAGACCTTGGTGATGGTGAACACCTTTAACTTGACCTCATCTGGGAAGCACTTTATTTGCCCTTCCAAAGCTAAATGATAGCTTTGCTGGATAGGGTAGTCTTGGATGTAGGTCCTTGCCTTTCATTACTTGGAATACTTCTTTCCAGTCCCTCCTTGCCTGTAAAGTTTCTTTTGAGAAATCAGCTGATAGTCTTATGGGAACTCCTTTGTAGGTGACTCCTTTTCTGTCTCTGCTTTTAACATTCTCTCCTTATCTTTAATCTTGGGTAACTTAATTATGATGTTTCTTGGTGTGTTCCTCCTTGGGTTCAATTTCTTTGGGACTGTGGGTATCCTGGACTTCCTGGAAATCTATCAGACTTCCTCTCATCAGATTGGGGAAGTTTTCCTTTGTTATGTTTTCAATTTCTTGCTCTTCCGATTCTTTTTCTGGTACCACTGTGACTTGGATGTTGGAACATTTAGAGTTGTCCTGGAGGTTCCTCAACCTCTCCTCATTTTTTTTTTTTTTTTGAATTCTTGTTTCTTCATTCAGTTCTGGTTGAATGTTTATTTCTTCCTTCTACTCCAAATCGTTGATTTGAGTCCTGGTTTCCTTCCCTTCACTATTGGTTCCTTGTATACTTTTCTTTATCTTATTTTGCATAGCCTTCACTTCTTCTATTTTGTGACCATACTCAACCATTCCTGTGAGCATCCTGACTACTAGTGTTTTGAACTCTGCATTTGATAGGTTGGCTATCTCCTTATTGCTTAATTCTTTTTCCGGAGTTTTGACCTGCTTTTTCACTTAGGCCATATTTCTTTCTCTTAACACACCTGTTAAATTGTAAGGGGTGGAACTTAAGTATTCTTCAAGGCATGGCAACCCACTTGGCTGTGTTGTGGCACTGTATGTGGGGGAGGGGTCAGAGAAGGAACAACACTGCTGCTGGGCTCTCGCCCTGCTTTCTGTCACTTTCCATGCTACCCACAAGCAAATTGGGCCCTTCAGGAATTGGATTCCTGGTTGGGTGGATTTGTGTACATATTAGGAACCTGTGGGTCTCTCCAGTGAACTTTCCTGTGAGTCTGGGGGTTTCTCCCACTGATGCAAAACCCTATGAGTTTTTAAAGCCAGAGGTTTTGAGGCTTTGTTTCCCTGCACTGAAACCCTGGGTTGTGGAGTCTGTCTCACTACCTGGTTGTTCCTCCCAGTTTATCCTGTATACAAAAGCAGGACTGACTGGTTTGCCAGCTGCTGCCTTGCCATGTGTCCTCTTTGCCCTCGTGCCTATCTCCTCCTTACCTATCACTCTGGATGAATGTTTCTTCTTTACCTTCTTGGTTGTTGGACTTCCATACAGTGTGATTTTCTGGCAGTTCTGGTTGTTTTTTACTTTTAAATTGGTTGTTGTCCTTTTGGTTGTGTGAGGAGGCAAAGTGTATCTGTCTACACCTCCATCTTGGCTGGAAGTCCATGTATTGGCTCTTTAAGAGGTTTAGATCCCATGCTTCTCAGGGTGAACCCTCCATTGCTGAGTTATATCCCTCTGGAAGCTCAGCTGCTACTCTCTGAGTGGGGCCAGCTTTGTTCATGTCTGTGCTTCTTACCAGTCTTGATGTGTCTTCTGTAAATCCTTGGTTATAAGACTTCTCTTCAGCTAGTTTTCAGTTGGTTATTCAGGATGATTGCTCTATATGTTAGTTGTAATTCCATTTTGGCCTTGTGAGGGGGTGGGTGTAGCTTCTACCTACTCTGCTGCCATCTTGGATCCTGACATTTTCTGTAAAGGAATTGAGTATCACTGGATTTTGGTATTCCTGCAGATACTGAGGGACAGGTGTAGTTAACTTTTTTTGGAGGGAGTCAAAATTATACTTAGATTTTTTTCCCATCCTGTAATCCTTACATTGTTTAAGGATCATCCATCTATTCTAAGCACTGAAATAAGGCAGGTACAAGATCATTTCATGCAGAAATGAAATGATACCTTACAAAGTTACTTTAGTTCTGTACTGGGTAAAGGGGGAAAAAGCCATTTCAAATTTTCCTTAGCATTGCAGAAATCAACCTAAAATTTCTACAGCTTTTACAAAGCTAGGAAAAACTTCAGCATACAACTCTGGAGTTCAGGACTTCAGGCAGGGGCTCTGTTTGCACTGAGGGGAGAGGACAGGATGGCTGGTGGAAAGGAGCTTGCAGGCCAAGAGCTTTCTTTCAGACAATCACCTGACTTATGGAAGTCTTTATGGTATAGGCTGCTACAGCCACTATGCTCCTCCTTTAGTTCCACAAGTGCCACCACCCAGAGCATTATCTCCACTCAGCGTTACAGGTAGCTCTCAGTCCCTTGCATATGGGCCCAGCCCCATCAGCCCTTAACACCTACATCTCCACCTTCTCCCACAGCTGCCTTATTCCTGGATGTGCACCCTACACCTTCAGTCACCCACCCTTATTGTATGCCTCCACTACTTACCTGTCCTCTAGTTCCTGCCATAAGTCTCCTTCCATGGAGTTCTCAACATGTATTGCTTGAAGCTTCCCCCCAGCCAAACCTTCTTTATCTCTCTACACCAGTTAGCACTACCCACCCTTCCTTGGTTAATTTATGTTCTTATGTTTATTACCTCCATATACTTTGGAGATTAGTTTTTGTTTCTGCTCTTTAAATTTTTATTGTTTTTATTGTTGTTCAAGTATAGCTGTCTCCATTCCTCCCTGCCCTTCCCATATCTACCTCCCACCCTCAGTCCTATTCCCCTTTGGCTTTGTCCATGTGTCCTCTATACAAGGATATTGCATACCTCCCCCCTTTTCCCTCCATTATCCCCTCTACCTCCCCTCTGGTTACTGTCAGGTTGTTCTTAATTTCAATGTCTCTGGTTATATTTTGCTTGCTTGTTTATTTTGTAGATTACGTTCCACTTATAGGTGAGATCATATGGTATTTGTCTTTCATCGCTTGGCTTATTTCACTTAGCATAATTCTCTGCAGTTCCATCTATGCTGTCATGAAGGGTAGGAGCTCCTTCTTTCTTTCTGTTGTGTAGTATTTCATTGTGTAAATGTACCAGTTTTTTTGATCCACTCACTTACTGATGGGCACTTAGGTTGCTTCCAGCACTTGGCTATTGTAAATTGTGCTGCTATGAACATGGGGGTACAGAGGTTATTTTGAGTTGGTGTTTCTTAGGATATAGACCCAGCAGTGGAATTGCTGGGTCAAAAGGCAGATCCATTTTTAGTTTTCTGAGGAAATTCCATACTGTTTTCCACAGTGGCTGCACCAGTCTGCATCCCCACCAACAGTGTACTAGGGTTCTCTTTTCTCCACAACCTTGCCAGCACTTGTTGTTTGCTGATTTGGTTATGATGGCCATTCTCACCAGTATGAAGTGGTATCTAATTGTGGTTTTAATTTGCATCTCTCTGATGGCTAGTGATGCTGAGCATCCTTTCATATGTCTGTGGGCTCACTGTTTGTCCTCCTTGGAGAAGTGTCTGTTTTGGTCCTTTGCCCATTTTGTAATTTGGTTGTTTGTCTTCCTGGAATGCACTCATGTGAATTCTTTATATATTTTAGGGATCAAGCCCTTGTCAAGGTATCATTTGCAAATATATTTTTCTTTATAGTTGGTTTCCTTTTCATTTTGCTGATGTTTTCTTTAGCCATGCAAAAGCTTTTTCTTTTGATAAAGTCTCATTTTTTTATTCTTTCCCTTATGTCCCTTGTGGGTAGATCTTCCAAACAACATATCAACAAGGATATTGCATAACTGAAGAATACCTTAGATCAAATGGACTTTATATACATATATATATAAAGACTTTCATCCCAAAGAGACAAAATACACATTCTTTTCAAATGCACATGGAACATTTTCAAAGATAGACCACATGCTAGGATGCAAAAGAAGCCTCAACAAATTCAAGAAATTTGAAATTATGTCAAGCATTTTCTCCGACCACAAGGGCTGAAACTAGAAATCAACCTGAAGGTAAAAACTAAAAAGTGCTAAAATTCATGGAGATCGAATAGCATGTTATTTAACAACAAATGGGTGAATAATGAGATCAAGGAAGAAATCCAAAAAATTCTGGAAATAGATGATGCACAACAGTCCAAAATCTATGGAACACAGCAAAGGTAGTCCCGAGAGGGAAGTTCATAGCAATACAGGCCTACAAAGAAAGATAGAAATATTTCAAATAAACGACCTAACACTACAGCTACAAGAACTGGAAGAACAACAACAAAAAAAGCCAGAGCAAGTAGAAGGAAGGAAGTAACCAAGATCAGAGCAGAATTAAATGACATAGAGACTAAAAGCACAATTCAAAGGTCAGTAATCCAGAAGCTGATTCTTTGAAAAGATAAACA
>PVIA01007320.1:0-85024 GCA_004024845.1 Tonatia bakeri | reverse complement strand
CCCTAGTTTTATCCATGTGTCTTTTAACTTTGTTCCTGCAAACCCTTCCCCTTTTCCCCTAAAATTCCCTCTTCTCTCTCCTCTGGCCACTTCCTGCCTGTCCCCTAATGCAGTGTCTTTGACTATATTTTGCTTGTTTCTTTGTTTTGTTGTTTAGGTTCCTGTTAAAGGTGAAATCATGTGGTATTTATCTTTCACTACCTGGCTTATTTCGCTTAGCATAATGCTTTCCAGTTGCATCCATGCTGTTGCAAAGGGTAGGAGCTCCTTCTTTCTTTCTGCTGCATAGAATTCCATTGTGTAAATATACCATAGTTTTTTGATCCATTCATTTACTGATGGACATCTAGGTTGCTTCCAGCATTTAGCTATTGTAAATTGTGCTGCTATGAACATTGGGGTGCAAAGGTTCTTTTGGATTGGTGTTTTAGGATTCTTAGGATATAGTCCCAGCAGTGCAATTGCTGGGTCGAAAGGCAGATCCATTTTTAATTTTCTGAGGAAGTTCCATACTGTTTTCCATAGTGGTTGTACCAGTCTGCAGTCCCACCAACAGTGCACTAGTGTCCCCTTTTCTCCACACCCTCTCCAACACTTGTTGTTTGTTGTTTTGCTTATGTTCTCTGCTTTAATTTCTATTTCCATCCTTCTGCTAGGTTTGAGTTTCATTGCCCTCCCCTTTTTCTGGATCCTTATGTTACAAAGTTAGGTTACTCATTTGATATCTTCCACTTTTTTAATATAAACATTTACAAGCATAATTATCTTTCTTAATTCTACTTTTGTGCATCTTGTAAGTTTTGGTATATTGTGTTTTTGTTTTCATGTGTCTCAAATGTAGCAGTGTGATTTCTTCTTGGACCATTGGCTGTTTAGGACTATGTTACTTAATTTCTATACATTTGTGAATTTTCCAGTTTTTCATTATTGATTTCTAGCTTTATTTTATTGTGACAGGAAAGTATACTTTGCATAATTTCTGTCTTTTTAAACTTAAGATTTTTAAAATGTCCTATCAATAGTCTATTCTGATAGACCATGTCTACTTTAGAAGAATGTGTATTCTGCTGTTATAAGTAGAGTGGTCTGTATACTTCTGTTAGATCTAATTTGAGCAAACTATTCACTTTAAATGTCACCCCAACACCTTCTGATCTTCATGGTTTCTAATGAGAAATCAGCTGCTAATCTTATTGAGGCTCCCTTCTATAGACAAGTTGCTTTTTGCTTGCTGCTTTCAAGATTCTTTCTTTGGTCTTAGACATTTTGATTGTAATATGTTTTGATGTGGAGCTCTTGGAGTTGATTACAATTGAATTTCATCATGTTTCTTGGATGTATACATTCATGCCTTTAGTCAAGATTTCCTTCTCTATGACTCCCAGGTTTCTCAGGTTTCTTCCCATTTTTTTTTTTGCTCCTCCAAATTCAAAATTTAAATTGTTCTACTTTAACATTTACTGATTCTTTCTTGTGCCTGCTCAAATTCATAGTTAAGCCCATCTGGTGAATTTCAGCTATTATACTTTCCATCTCTAAATTTTCTATCTGGTTGCATTTTATAATTTCTTTCTCTTTTTTGATAAGTAAGATATCATTTGATAATTTGAATAAGACATCATTCTTCTGGTTTCCTTTAATTAATTGTCTATGATTTCCTTTACCTCTTTCAGCTTATTTAAGACAGTTGATTTAAAGTCTTTGTCTAGTAAGACCCATGGACTTCCCCAGGGATGTGTCAATTTATTTATTTTTTACCCTTAAATGGGCCATATTTTCCTGCTTCTTTGGATACCTTTTAGATTTTTGTTGAAAACTAGACATTTTGAATATCATGATATGGCAACTCTGGTAATCAGATTCTCCCTCCAGCCCTGAACACCCTACAAGGTTTTGCTCTTAAGTCATTACATTTGGCAGCTGTGAGGCTGATGTGGCCCCCAGTGAAAATAAGTTTGATGCCCCTGCCTTACTCTTATTTCTCCTCCCTCTATCCTCTCAAAATCATTCTTCCTTTCTTTACTCAGCTCATATTATTTTTTCACTTCTTATAATATTCTTTTTTCTCTCCGCCTTTATAAGTTGTAGCTTGTTTGGCATGGATATTACAGTTATTGCTGTTCTTCAACTGTATTACTATTTGTTCACTAATTTTTAAATTTCAAATCTCATAGGTTACTATCCTCTGTCTTACTCAATTTTGCTTTCCTCCTTCCCTTGCTAATTTAAGTTTGGACTTTTATTTTTTTCCTTTCTTAGCCTGAATTCTATTCCTTACTCTTTTTATTTCTCCTCCTTCTATCATCTCAAAATCATTTTTTCTTTACTGTAGACATCTCATATTCTCTTTTTTGTATAATATTCTTATTTTTCCACCTTTATTTATATTTGCTCAGCTGTCATTGTTATTGACCCTGTTGTGGTTTTTCTGCGATTTTGTTTCCTTTGCTTCACTACTGTTTAAATTTTATTTCAAACTTCATATTATAGCCTTCCCTTTCCTTACTCCATTTTGCCATTGTGCTTCCCTGTTTTACTTATGTTTTAAATTTTATTTTCTCCCTATCTTCACTTTGTTTGTATTCCCTACTCTTATTATTTCTCCTCCCTTTTCCTGTTCAAAATCATTTTTCTCTCCTTAGTCATCTCATATTCCCTTTTTCCTATCTGATAATATTCTTAATCTCTCTCCACCCTTATTTAATCTTTGTTCAATTGCTGTTGATATTGCTGATGTGGTAGGGAGGTATTTTTGCTGGCATGGGTTTGGTTTTCTGGGTAGTATTGCTTTGTTAACCAGCACCTATACAACAGCATACAAGACATGGCAGTTATTGTGATTCGCAGTCAGCCAGCTGGAAGGGTGAAACAACCAATGAATAAGCCATAATAATCAAAGCTAAGGTACAACATGAGAGCCCATGTAAAATGAACAAAGGGCAACCCTACAGCATCCAGATCAGGAAATCAAAGATACTACAAACTGAGTCCCACAGAACTCCTACCATAGAAGTTCACCCCATAATGACAGGTAGGCAAAGCAGAGCAACCAGAGATGCAGAAACAAACAAAAAGAGTCACTTAAAATGGGGAGAGAAAGAAATAACCCTCAGTCGAAAGGAAAGGAGTAATCCCCAGAAAAAGAGCTAAATGAATTTGAGGCAAGCAATCTATCAGACACAGAATGCAAAATAATGGTTATAAGGACACTCAAGGAACTCAGTGAGAACTACAAGGAACTTGATGGGAACTACAAGGAACTTAGTGGGAACTATAGCAGCATGAAAAAGGACACAGAAACTATGAATAAGAATGAGGAAGAAATGACAAATATAGTATCTGAAATGAAAAATACACTAGAAGGAATTAAAACCAGGCTAGATAAAGCAGAGGACTAAATAAGCAAGCTGGAAGCCAAGGTAGAAAGAAATACCCAGTCAGAACAATAAAACAAAAAATGACTCACAAAAGAATGAGTCTAGTTTAAGGGAGCTTCAGAATAACATGAAATATAATAATATTCACATCAGAGGAATATCAGAAGCAAAAGGAAAGAAGCAAGGGATAGAAAACCTGTTGGAAAAAATAATGTCAGAAAACTTCCATAATTTGATGAGGGAAAAAGTTACATACATTCAGAATGCACAGAGAGTCCCAACCAAGGTGAACCCAAAAAGGCCTATTCCAAGACAAATCATAATTAAAATGGCAGATTTTAAAGACAAAGAGAATCTTAAAGACAGCAAAGAAGAAACAGCTAATAACATACAAGGGAGCTCTGATAAGGCTAGCAGCTGACTTCTCAACAGAAACACTACAGGCCAGAAGGGACTGGCATGAAATATTCAAGGTAATGAAAAGCAAGGACCTAAAACCAAGATTACTCTATCCAGCAAGGCTCTCATTTAAAATGGAAGGTGAAATAAAGAGCTTCCCAGAAAAAGAAGGCTAAAATAGTACATCTCCACCAAGCCAGTACTGCAAAAGATGCTAAAGGGACTGCTATAAAAAGGGGAAGAGAGATGAGATGAGAAGAGATGAGACAAGAAGAGAAGAGGGGAGGGGAGGGGAGGGGAGGGAGAAAGAAAAACAAACAAACACACAGTTATGGAAAAAATGGCAATGTATAAGTACCTATCAATAATAACCTTAAATGTAAATGGATTAAATGCTCTAATAAAAAAGAGACAGGGTAGCTGAATGGATAAGGAAACATAACCTGCATAAATGCTGTCTACAAGAGACCCAACTCAGAACAAAAGATATACACAGGTTTAAAATGAAAGAAGGAAAAAAATATCCCAAGCAAACAGACATGAGTAGAAAGCGGGGTAGCAATACTTATATCAGACAAAATAGACTTCAAAACACAAGCCATAAAAAGGGACAAAGAAGGTCACTAGATAATACTTAGGGGAGTAGTCCCACAGGAGGATATAACTCTTATAAACATCTGCTTCCAACAGAGGAGCATGCAAACATATAAAGAAAATCTTGGAAGACTTGAAGAAAGATATTGACAACAACACATTCATCATAGAGGATTTTAACACTCCCCATCAACAATGGATAAATATTCCGAGCGAATCAACAAGGATACTGTGGCACTGAAGGACAGTCTAGATCAAAAGGACTTAACTGATACATACAGAATGTTTCACTGCAAAGAAGCAAAATATACATTCTTTTGAAATGCATATGGAACTTTTCAAAAATAGACCCCATGGTAGGACACAAAACAAGCCTCAACAAATTCAAGAAAACTAAAATCATATCAAGCATCTTCTTAGACCACAATGCCTTAAAACTAGAAGCAACCTCAAGGAAAATAATAAAAAGCATTCAAATACATGGATACTTTATATCATGTTATTAAATAATGAATGGGTCAATAATGAGATCAAGGAAGAAATCAAAAAGTATCTGGAAACAATTGAAAATGAACACAAAACAACCCCAAACCTATGGGACACAGAAAAAGCAGTAATGTGAAGGAAATTCATAGCAACACAGGCCTACCTAAAGAAGACAGAAAAATCTCAAACAACCAACCTAATCCTACATCTACAAGAACTAGAGCAACAACAACAAACCAAGCCCAGAGTGTGGAGAAGGAAGGAAATGATCAAAGCAGAAGTAAATGACATAGAGACTAAAAGAACAATTTAAAGGATCAACGAATCCAGGAGATGGTTCTTTGAAAAGATAAACAAAATTGACAAAACTTTAGCTGGACTCATCAAGAAAAAATAGAGAGGATGAAACTAAATAAAATCAGAAATGAAAGACAAGTTACATCTGATACCACAGAAATACAAAGGATTGTAAGAAATTACTATGAACAACTATATGCCAAGAAATTGGATAACCTGGGTGAACAGCACAAGTTTCTAGAAATATACAATCTTCCAAAACTGAATCAAGAAGAATTAGAAAGCCTGAATAACAACTAGTAAAACTGAAGTAGTAGTAAAAAAAATCCCAGTACAAAAAAGCTCTGGACCACATGCCTTCACAGGTGAATTTTACCAAACATTTAAGGATAAACTAACTGCTGTCCTCAAACTATTCCAAAAACTTCAAGAAGAGGGAAGGCTCCCAAACTCTTTTTATGAGGCCAATATCATCCTAATTCCAAAACCAGGAAAGACACAACAAAGACACAACAAAGAAAGAAAACTATAAGCCAATATTGCTGATGAACACAGAATCTAAAATCCTCAACAATATTGGCAATCTGGATTCAGCGATACATTAAAAAATCATACACCATGATCAAGTGGGATTCATCCCAGGGATCAAGGATGGTGCAATATTCACATATCAATAAACATAATACAGCAAATAAATAAAATGAAGAACAAAAATCACTTGATGTCAATAGATGCTGAAAGAGCATTTGATAAAATTCTTATCTATTTATGATAAAAATACACCACATAAACAAAACAAAGGACAAAAATCGCATGATCATATCAATAGATGCTGAAAGAGCATTTGATGAAATTCATATTTATGATAAAAAACACTCAGCAAGGTGGGAACAGAGGGAGCATACCTCAACATAATAAAAGCCATATATGAGAAACCTATAGCCAACAATATGCTCAATGGACAAAACTAAAAGTTTTCCCCTTAAGATCAGGAACAAAACATGGGTGTCCGTTTTTGCCATTCTTTTTTTTTTTTTTTTAAAGATCTTATTTATTTATTTTTAGAGAGGGAAGGGAGGGGGAGAGAGAGAGAGAGAGAAACATCAATGTGCAGTTGCTGGGAGACATGGCCTGCAACCTAGACATGTGCCCTGACTGGGAATCGAACCTGCGATGCCTGGTTCGCAGCCCGCACTCAATCCACTGAGCTACACCAGCCAGGGCCCGCTTTCGCCATTCTTATTCAACACAGTACTGGAAGATCTAGGCACAGTGATCAGAAAGAAAAAAAAAGTTATCCAAATTGGAAAGGAGGAAGTAAAATTGTCATTATTTCCAGATGACATGATAGTGTACACAGAAGACCCATCAGTCTCCATCAAAAAACTACTTGACCTAATGTGAATTTGGCAAAACATGGGATACAAAGCCAATATTCAGCAATTGATGGCATTTTTATACACCAACAATGAAATATCAGAAAGAGAAACTAGGGGGAAAAACCCCATTTTGTACTACAGCAACAAGAAAAATAAAGTACTTAGGAATAAATTCAACCAAGGATGTAAAAGATGTATACTTGGAAAACTATAGAACACTGAAGAAAGAAATTAAGGAAGATACAAATAAATGGAAGCATATACTGTGTTCATGGACTGGAGGGAGTAACATCATTAAAATGTGCACACTACCCAAAGCAATCTTTAGGTTCAATGAAATTCCTAGTAAAATATCAATGGCATATTTCACAGATCAAGAACAAATATTTCAAAAATTTAATGGAACCAAAAAAGACCTTGAATAGACTCAGCAATCTTGAGCAAGAAGAACAAAGCAGGAGGGATCACAATACCCAACATCAAACCATGCTACAAGGCCACTGCGATCAAAACAGTGTGGTACTGTCATAAGACAGATACACAGATCGATGGAACAAAATAAAGAGCGCAAAAATAAGCCCATGCCTATATGCTCAATTAATATTTGACAAAGGGGGCATGAGTATACAATGGAGTGAAAACAGTCTCTTCAATAAATGGTGTTGGGAGAACTGGACTTATACATGCAAAAAAATGAAACTAGACCACCAACTTACACCATATACCAGAATAAGCTCAAAATGGATAAAAGACTTAAAGATAAGTCATGGCATTGTAAAAGTCCTAGAGGAAAACATAGACAGGAAAGTCAGATACCCCACACAGCAATATTTTTGCTGATATATCTCCTAGGGCAAGGGAAATAAAGAAAAAAAATGGTACAGCATCACACTAAAAAGCTTCTGCATGGCTAAAGAAACCATCATCAAAATCAAAAGGGAACAAGACTGTACCCTTTTGATACACTGATACAATGATACATTGGACAAGGGTTTGATCTCCAAAATACATAAAGAACTCGTATGACTCAACACCAGGAAGACAAACAATCCAACTAAAAAACGGCCAAAAGACCTGAATAGACACTTCTCCAGGGAGGACAAGCAAATGGCCCATGGACATGTGAGAGGATGCTAAACATCACTGGCCATCAACGAGATGAAAATTGAAACTACAATGATATGTCACCTCACGCTTGTTGGAGTGGCTATCATGAATGAATCAACTAGCAGCTGGTGCTGGCGAGGCTGTGGAGAACGGGGAGCCTTGGTGCACTGTTGGTGGAATGTGGACTGGTCCAGCTACTGTGGAAAACAGTGTGAAGTTTCTGCAAAAAACTAAAAATGGAACTACCTTTTGACCCAGTGATTCCATTGCTGAGAACAGATCCTAAGAATCCTGAATCACCAATTCTGAAGAGCTTATACATTCCTCTGTTCTTAGCAGCACTATTTACAATAGCCAAGTGCTGGAAACAGCCTAAGTGCCCATCAGGAAATGACGGGTTCAAAAAACTGTGGTACATTTACACAATGGAATACTACACAGCAGAAGAACCCCTACTTTTTGCGACAGCATGGATGGAACTGAGGAATACTATGCTAAGTGAAATAAGAGAGTCAGTGAAAGACAGATACCATATGATCTCACCTATAAGAGGAATCTAATGAACAAAATAATGAACAAAATAGAACCACAGGCATGGAGACATGGAACAGATTAACAGTGACCAGAGGAGTTTAGGGAGAAGGATAATGGTGGAAAGAAGTAGAAGGGACCAGTCAAAAAACACGTATAAATGACCCACCGACATGGACAGTGGGAATTGGCTGTGGGAGTGTGGGTGGGATGGGCAGAGGAGAGCAAAGGGGGGAAATTGGGAAAACTGTAATAGAATAATAATAAAAAGTTATTAAAAACAGTGTAACCCCATAAGCAATACCTCAAGTAACAATAATAACAAGTATCATTTATTGAGATCTTCTCTGTATTAGTTACTAGTCTAATACTTTATATGTATTAACTCAAATAATGCTTACATCAACCCTGTCAGGTTGGTACTATTATAATACCCATTTGATCTATGAGAAAATTCAAGCACAGAGGTTAATAAGTAAAAATTGCCAAATAAAATATAGAACACTCAGTTAAATTTGAATTTCACATAAATATTGAATAATTCATGAGTATAAGTATATCCCATGCAATATTTGGGACATACTTATACTAGATAGTTCTATATTATCTGAAATTCATCTTTAACCAGGCATCCCTTATTTTTATTTGCCAAACTAATCTGGCAACACTAAGCTTGCCCAAGGTCCCATAGCTAGTCACCTGTATAGCAAAACTTGGAACTGGGTAGTCTGGCTTCACAACTTACACCCTCTACCATACTGCTTGTCTAATGATACTAGAAAAGAATGAACTATGCGCTGTAGGCTTATATGTCCTTTTTCTTCAGGTCAGGTTTCTAGTTGTTGGGTTTTCTGAATTCAAGACGAGAAATGCCATGTTGCATTCATTAAAAACGAGAGATCAAATTGCTTCATGTTTGGCTCTAAACCAGAGAGATGAGCCAGCTCCCTCTTTGGCTGCTACAGTATGTTAGGAATCCAAAATTCCATCACTCTGAACTCTACAAGTTTTAAAACTAGTATCATTCAAATGTTATCATCAAATACACTGTCAACTACAAGTACATTTACTTTTATAGGGTACTTACAAAATACCTCTAATGCTTGAGGTTCTGTGTTAGGACTCAAAGGGTTAGAAACTCTTTCACATTAGTCCTTGACCTTAAGCAACTCACAGTCTAGTAGGAGAAACAGCCATGAGCAATGATTATCACTATTACTTATTAAGTACTTAATACATGATAGTTGCTTCTACTTGTTAATTATTTATAATTTTGACAATGATGTTTAAGGTTGGTAAACTCCTCTTCTCTACAATGGAAATAATAAGAGCTAAAGCAACTTGCCCAAAGTTACACATCTAATTATGAAGCTAGGACTCAAATTTATTTCTGTTTGACTCCAAAGCTTGGACTTTTCAAAGTTTTTTTTCAAGCTATTTCCATAACTGACTAAAATCTCAGGCTATAATAGAGCTGTGAATTAAGACTTAAGGGAGCATTCATAACTAGTGCATGCTCCTCAGTACTTAATAGAGGGGTAATTCACAGTTGCTGCTGATGATTATTGAGATGATATATAGTAATGAATCAGATTGCTGATGTTATAATACTTATTAAATATATTATTTCTGAGACCTTCTATCAGTGATGATGAGTAACTGGTAACAGACCATCACCATAAACATAATGGTAGAAATCATTCATTGTTCTCATGTGGATATTGACAAAAGATTGTGGATTGTGACATGACTACTGACATTATTATATATAAAAAATACTAGGTTGAAGAATAATTCTATGTTAGTATATTAATCCAAAATAAATTAAAACAGAAACCTCTGAATTAATGGCAGTGAGTATATTTAAAATATAAGAATACAAATGAAAAGATAGGGCCTGACAAAGGAGAGTTTCAAGAGTACTACTCAACCAACAATACTTCTCTAGAGAATTATTCAATTAGGTATTCTGAGAACAACAACTGTATCAACATACTCTTCTAACACCATCAAGATTTTTCATGATAGTTGAGTTGATGAATTACCAGTATTATCGTAGCCCTGTAAAACAAGCTGAGAGAGGAAGATGAATAGAGAAGGTATTGAGAAATGTTTTTCAGAGTCACTTCATAGAAACTTAAGCTTAGTTTGTCTCCAGTTTCTTCTGCTAAATGAGGAGGAAAGGTCTATATGCCTCTAAGTTGAGTATAAGAATGACAAATTGTGATTAATAAATCTGTTACAAATTTACATGCATTGGTTGTACATGTTAAATTTCATCTGTGAAGTATGGATAGAAGTAACAATCTAACTCAAAGCACCCAATTTATTCTGGAACCTTCAGTTTCCAGAAGTCCCTGGTTCTTTGCTAAAATTATAACTGATGGTTTTTATATAGGGTATAAATTTCAAAAGTAAAATAATTTAAATCTTGGCTTAAATGTACATATTACTTTTAAGCTATAGAGTACTAAAAATTTATTTTCCTATAATTTTATTATGTTAGTTATTTTGAAACCCGGCTAAAATTTCCCTCTGGTTTGTGTTGTGCCAAATTAACCTCTGTATATAACTATTTTCTACCCATATCTTTTTCTCTATATACAGATTTCTCTATATATGATTTCTCTATTTATATATAAATAAATATATACAGATTATTTTTAAAGATAAACTATTTCTGATTAATTTATTGTTATAATACAAAATAAGATAGCAAAAAAATAAAGTTTTACTAGCAATTTTCATAAGTCAATACATACTGAATTATAGTTAGAAGCCTGTGGAAAGAAAACTTAGTAGTTCTCTCCTTTTATTTCCCATATAAAATGTATATATATGTACATTAAAAGGACACATATGAAGTCATTTGGCTTTGGAATAAACAGTCATATTTTCATCTTTTGAAGGGGAAAAGTACATTCAGAAAGGAAAAGGCTCATGAAAACTGTGACTGATTGGACCACTTGTGTGCCCTGGGGTTGCTCACGCACAGAGATGCTCCTGTGCTAAACAACAGCAGGGTCACTGCTTTGGAGCTGTAGCCTCTCCCAGATCACAATTCAGGGAATGGGCTAAATCCCAGTCATTGTTTTTCAAAAGGCTGAGATGGGGGAATTTATAAGGTAGAGGACTCCCTTCCCTTAATACTGTGTGCTTCTTTCACCCATGCCCCGTTTCTCATAGCTGTATCTTAGCCACTGTCCCTCATCAGCACCTGGTAGGTATGTGTTTAAGGCTGACACTGGGAGTAACTCCTCTGAGGTCTAAGTCCCTTTATTTGCAGAGCACAGTACAGAGCATGTTTAAAAGGAGGGGCTGTGGCAGAGTGGGTACAGTTTTGCCTGCCTGTTTCATTCTGGCCCTACATTGGACTCTTGCTTTATGTAGGGATTTATGCAAGGCTTTAGAAATCTCTTGGCAATTCACAGCCATTTTTGAGGCACAGTAAGGTAGGTTTTAAGCTTCTATGATGCTGTTTATGTATACAAATCCACATAGCCAGTTACTATACTTTTTTAGGCCTTTCCTCTCTTTCCTTTTCCTAAACACAAAATATGGTTAAGTAATAAAAACTATTTTGAAATCATGGAAAATGCTAACTATCTTTATTTAGTTTAAAAAAATGTTAGAACAGTGTTAAATATTTAACACTTTCCTGTGCTTCCTATTTCTTATAGATAAAAACAATGTAATTTCTTCTAACAAGTTTTATAGGATTATAGTGCTAAATAGGTTAATGTATGGAAATAAATATGCTTCAGGAATTACTATGAAGCCATTTTCAATGCTTTTAGCTAAGACCTTTTGAACAGTATTATAACTTGCTAGTAAAGCAATATATATACTGAGTAGATATTTAATTATATCATTGAATGAATAAATTTGAGGATACACAGAAAGTTATAATTGAAAATACAACAGCTGGAAGTCAGAACACCATTCAGTGTTCTAATTTAATCTGGGCCCAAACGCACAGAAGAAAAGAAGCCTGGAACCAGTGTCTCCTACAGTGGACAGAAGGCTGTTGAGCACCTGACCTGTGCTATGGTTTGAATACTTGTCCCCTCTTCCCCCAATCACATGTTTAAAACCTAATTCCTAACATGATATTATTAGGATCATTAGGTGGGGCCTTTGGAAGGTTATTAGGTCATGAAAGCAGAGACTGGTGAATGGGATTAATGCCCTTACACCTTCCACTGGGTGAAAACACAGTGAGAAGGCCCATGAACCAGGAAGCAGGCCCTCTCCAGAATGTGACCTTGCTGGTGCCTTGATCTTGGACTTCCCAACCACCAAAACTGTGACATAAATTGGTGTTGTTATAAGTCACCCAATCTGTGGTATTTTGTTATAGCAGCCAGAATGAACTAAGACAACCTCTGCATGCCAGACCCCTTTCCCTAGCCTCCAGTAAGACCAGGGTCGCACATACAGAAGTGACATGTCCAGCTTAAGGGTGCTAGCTCTGAGCCTTGGAAACTTGAATTCTTTCCTTACAAATCAGGCGAATTTCCTTACAAGTTAGGCATGAATTTACTGATTCCTGCTATGTCTTAGTGTACTAGCTATTTTTAATGTAAACTGGCAAAGTACTCCCCTTTGAAAAAACAATTTAAAGCATTTAGTTAATATTTCAGTCCTGTTCCTGTTTCCCATGGTTTTAAAAATTAACAATCAGTTTTCATTTGTAGAATATTTTATAGATGTAAAAATGTTTCCTACTAATTATTTTATTGAATACAACACTCCTGAGATACGAGGCAGATGATTTCATTTCCAGTTTTACAGATAAAGAGCCTGTCAAACATCTTTTAGTCTTTGGTAGAACTGGAATAAAAAGTTAATCCCTTCACTCCAATTCTCTTTCAACTCTACCACAGATGGTTAGGTTAGACACAATGCAAGGGAAGTTAAGTTCTTCTCCACTCTGTAGGTTATAACTCATTTCAAAAATCCTAAAAACTTCTATATAGTCTACATCAGTCTCCACCTCCCACTAGTCCTGGAGGTACTTTCTAGAACCTGAGAAAAGCCCTTGTTCCTCGAGTGCACTTAACTTTAACATATTTTATCTTCGTCCTTAGAGTTGCTATATCTCATATTCCCCTTCTCCACGCTTATAATCTCTATCTATCCCATCTCTTCT
Organism: Tonatia bakeri; assembly: GCA_004024845.1. Lineage (NCBI taxonomy): Eukaryota > Metazoa > Chordata > Mammalia > Chiroptera > Phyllostomidae > Tonatia > Tonatia bakeri. Next base: position 71,702 of record PVIA01007320.1, on the reverse strand, counting down.
TTCCCGCCCCAATCCTTACTCTAGTCCCTCTCTCCCTTCTTCTTTCCACTCTCCATCTCTCCTCTCCCTCTATTTTCTCCTCCTCCCTCCCTTTTACATTTATATCTCAACACCACCTCCCCAGTGTTTGAATCAGCATAATCTGAGAACTTCGTTCTGGCTCCCACATCTACATTAAACATCAACAATGCCATCAAATGGTCCTGCAATATTGCTCTCATGCTTATGAAATACAAATGTGCATTACCAAAGCACATCCACAAACTTTTATAATGTATATTTTCACAAAGTCCAATTAGAAAATAGGCACAGGATATGAAAAGATACTTACTGCACCAGAGCATAAACAGATGGAAAATAAACACATGAAAAGATCCTCAACATCAATGGCCATAAGGAAAATGCAAATTAAAACCACAGTGAAATATCACCACACATCTATTATAATAGCTAAAATTGAAAATAGTAGCGTGCTGGCAAGGACGAGGAGACACTGGATCTTTCATACATTGCTTATGGGAATGTGAAATGACACAGCCACTAGGAAAACAGTACAGCAGCCTCCTATAGAACTACACTCACACCATCTGACATATGACTTAGCAAACATACTCCTGAGCTTATCAGAGATAAGTGAAAACTCGTAACTACATGAAAATGTGTCCATGAATGATCAAAGAAGCTTTATTTCTAACAGCCCCAACCAAACAACCAAAATGCTCTTTGATAGGTAAATTTCATGATTTTTAAAACTGTACTTTATAGAATAACACTTCTATGTAGAGTCAGATTGGTAGCTTTATATATGTATAAAAAGGTGGTGACCATTAAACATTTTCCCCCAAACAATGCAAAACAAACCAAATGCTAGCTCTGCAGTAGACTAAGGACCAAGCAGTAGAAGTCTGTCTCTTGGTATAAATTCACAGTCATGAACTAGTTATCTGGAGAAATTTAAGTACTTGATACACAAGCTATCAATCTCAACTATTAGATTAGTGAACAATTTTCTATCCAACAAAAGATAATCAAGAAAACTACTTTTACTTCCTTGCTCAAATCCTTAACTTTCATTTTTTTTCTAAATTTGTTTCATTTTTATAGGAAAAATGCCACAATACCTATGCCAAAATTACAGATTTTTGTATTTTATTCTTTTAATTATAAACTTAATACACAAATATCTTCTTTTCAAAATTGAACAATGCAGATAAAGCAAAACCCCTTCAGAACCACCTCTAAGTCCCCAACTCAGGTATAAGCAGAGGTGAACACATTTATTGTTATGGATTATGTTTTTTCATACCTTTCACTTATATAATAAGTATCGAAATAAAGGGTCTAAACACATAACAGTTTTAACAGGGATTTCCCTTAGACATCTATATCCAGTGAGTGAACCTCCATTATTCCTTCCTCTCAAGGAAAACCGTTGTGTTTTACTAACCTCTTACGATTTAGCTGCTTTTCAATAGCCTGTGTTTATCTCTGAACACAGGCATGGTGGAGCATTCTCGGCAAAGTGCTTCAGGCTAAAAACAGATGTTAATTAAAAATGCTGATAACCATACAGGCACCTGTTGTTTCACAGTTCTTTTGCTCAGGCCCCAGTCTGCCAAATCCTATCCTTTATTTCAGGAGTTCTCTTACAGCTTGTCTTCCATTCCACCCATAGGTCCTTCACTATAGCGATCATTTACACTTAAGAGGAGAGCCAAGTTTTACTGAGGAAACGTATCAGGATGACTACACACAGTCAGTTCAGAGAACCAAATGTCACAGCTCTGATTAAGAATGAACTACATTCTAATGATGAATGTCAGTTGTCTGGGTGTGATATACTGACAATTTTACTATGGGAACACAAACTTAATAAATTAGTTTCATTTATGTCCCTCTTCCATTTCTCTTGTAGATCTCAACAAAGCGTGCTCAGGGCAGCAGATGATTATAAAAAGGAAGGGAATATATCTAGTACTGAGAGAGACCAGGTCAGATTACGGTGACCTCAATCACCTAGACGCGTAGTCAGAAAAAATTAAGGTTCTTGAATTGTAACTACAGACCTGGCCAGGAGGCTCAGCTGGTGAGAGTATCATTCTGATAAGCCAAGGTTGTAGGTTTGATCTCCAATCAGAGCACATATAAGAAGCAACCGATGAATACTTAAATAAGTGGAACAACAAATCAACACTCTCTCTGTCTCTCTCCCTCTCTCTCCCCTACCCTCTCCCTCCCTCCCTCCCTTCCTCTTTCTTTCTAAAATCAATAAATAAAAACATTTTAAAAAGACTAACTACAGATAAGTCACTTGAAAAGGAAATGAACTATACAAACATGAAGGGCTAGATGAGAATACATCAGAAAGATTTACATAGTGGATCATAATAAAGTAAACAAGTAATATTGTGACTAAAATAGTAGTGAGATAATAAATGTATAATTGGAATATCCTAAAACTGATCAATGAGCCTAAATTATACTATACATGGGGTTATGTTCTCAGCAGACAGAACAAGACAGAACTTTGAACGTTACTCTGCACTCCTGACAAAGTGGGTGGCATACAGTAAATAAATATTTGTTGAGTGAATGACAGGTTTTTCTCTTAATTCTTTTATTGTTGCTCAATTACAGTTGTCCCCATTTTCCCCCCATTGCTTTCCCCTGCCCTGCCCACCCTCCCTCTCCCACATTCGATCCTCTCTCTCATTGTCCTTGGGCCCCTTATATATGTTCCTTGACTTGACCCTTTCCCTTTCTCCCATTACCCCCCTTCTCTCTCCCCTCTGGTCACAGTCCATTTGTTCTTTATTTCCATGCCTCTGGTTCTACTTTGCTGGCTTGTTTGTTTTGCTGATTAGATTCCACTTATAGGTGAGATCATATGGTATTTGTCTTTCACTGCCTGGCTTATTTCACTTAGCATAATACTCTCCAGTTCCATCCATGCTGTCATGAAGGGTAGAAAGAAGTTCCTTCTTTCTTTCTACTGTGTAGTATTCCATCATGTAAAAATACTATGTCTTTTTAATCCACTCATTTCCTGATGGGCACTTAGGCTGTTTCTAGCACTTGGCTATTGTAAATTGTGCAGCTATGAACATAGGGGTATGTAGGTTCTTTTGAATTGGTGTTCTAGGATTCATAGGGTATAATCCTAGCAGTGGAATTGCCAGGTCAAAAGACAGTTCCATCTTTAGTTTTCTGAGAAAATTCCATACTGTTTCCCACAGTGGCTGTACCAGTCTGCATTCCCACCAACAGTGTATTAGGGTTCCTTTTTCTCCACAACCTTGCCAGTAGTTGTTGCTTACTGATTTGTTTATGATGGCCATTATGACCAATGTGAAGTAATATCTCATTGTGGTTTTAATGTGCATCTCTCTGATGGCTAGTGATACTGAACATCCTTTCATATGTCTCTGAGTCTTCTGGTATGTCCTTCTTGGAGAAGTGTCTGTTCAGATCCTTTGCTCATTTTTTAATTGGGTTGTTTGTCTTCCTGGAGTGGAGTCATGTGAGTTCTTTATATGTTTTGAAGATCAAACCCTTGTCCAGGGTATCACTGGCAAATATATTTTCCCATGTGGTTGGTTCCCTTTTCATTTTGCTGGCCTGTAGTTTTCTTTTTTTGTTGTGTCTTTATCTGGTTTTTGGATTAGGATGATGCTCGACTCATTAAAAGGGTTTGGCATCTTCCCTCTTCTTGGATTTTTTGGAACAGTTTGAAAAGAATAGGGGTTAGCTCTTCCCTAAATGTTTTGTAAAATTCTACTGTGAAACCAAAATATTAGAATCCTCAAATTGCTAATGGGAATGTAAAATGATGCAGCTACTTTGCAAAAACAATCTGGCAGATCCTCAAATGGTTAAACATTGAGTACCATATGACCTAGCAATTCCACTCTTATGTATACCCAAGAGAACTGCAAACATGTTCATACAAAAACTTTTACATGAATGTTCATAGCATCACTATACCTAATAGCAAAAACATGGAAACAACTCATATGTTCACCAACTGATGAATGGATAAACAAAATCTAGTATATCCATATGATGGAAAATTCTAACAAATGAAGTACTGATACATACTACAACATAAATTAACACTGAAAATATTATGCTAAGTGAAAGAACATGTGACATAAAAGTTCACATATTGTACAATTCCATTTATAGAAAGCATCCAGAATAGGCACATTCATGGAGGCAGAAAGTAGATTAATGATTTCCAGGAGCTAGAGAGGAGGACTGAGGATTGACTGTTTAATGTGCAAGAAGTTTCTCTTTGGAATAATGAAAATGTTCCAAATGGTGGTTATATAATAAAAAGCACTGAATTGTACTCAACATGGTTATGATGGTGAATTTTTATGTTAATTTCATCTAAATTAAAAAAGTAACATAAAAAACAATCAAGGTAAACAAAAATTGGATTCTAAAAGAAATTCAAGCAATACACATGAAGACAAGACAAAAAAAAAACAGTGAAAAAGAGAAGAGAGCAAAAGGAAAACAAAATAAACCAACAAATATCAAGTGCTGGTGATATTGTGGAGAAAAGGGAACCCTATTGCACTGTTGGTGGGAATGTAGATTGGTGCAGACACTGTGGAAAACAGTATGGAATTTCCTCAAAAAAATAAAAATGAAATTGCCTTCTGATCCACTGATTCCACTGCTGGGATTATGTGCTAAGAATCCTGAAACACCATCCCCCCAAAAATACCTGTGCACCCCAATGTTCATAGTAGTGCTATTTACAATAGCCAAGTGCTGAAAACAGCCTAAGTGCCCATCAGTAAATGAGTGGATCAAAAAACTGTGGTATAGGGATGTCCAACCTTTTGGTGTCTCTGGGTCACACTGGAAGAAGAAGAGTTGTCTTGGGCCACACATTAAGTATACTGCAACATATAATCACAAAAAAATCTCATAATACTTATACAATGGAATACTAAGCAGCAGAAAGAAAGAAGGAGCCCCTACCCTTCACAACAGCATCGATAGAATTGGAGAGCACTATGCTAAGTGAAATAAGACAGGCAATGAAAGACAAATATCATATGATCTCACCCATAAATGGAGCCTAATCAATAAAATAAACAAACAAACAAACAAAATAAAACCAGAGACATGGAAATAAACAACAAACTAACAGTGACCAGAAGGGAGATGGGAGGGGGATAAAGGGGAAAAGAAGGGAAAGGGGCAAGTCAAGGAACATGTATGGAGGATCCATGGACAGGGACAAAGGGGTGGGGGTTGACAGTGGGAGTGGGCAAGGCAGGGAAGAGCAATGGGGAAAAATGTGGGACAACTGAAATTGAACAACAACAATAATAAATAAATAAATGGGTGATTTAAGCCCTAACATATCAATAATTACATTAAATGAAAATGGTCTAAAAACATCAACTAAAATAAAAGGGATTGGCAGAATCAATTAAAAAAGATGACCTGCCAATATGTTGTCTTCAAGAAACTCAATTAAAATATAACAATATAAGCAGGTTAAAACTTAAGAATGGAAAATATAAATTATGCAAGCAAAGTATAAGTGGCTATATTAATGGCTGATAAAAATTACTTAAGAGCAAAGAAAATTACCAGAGACAGAGGGGGATGGCAGAAGGGTCAAGACATCAGAAAGATATAGCAAACCTAAATGTGTATGCATCAAACATCAGAACAGAAAAAATGTGAAGAAAACCTGATAAAACTGAAAAGAAAAATAGACAAATCCACAATTACTGTTGGAGACGTCGACACCCTTCTCTCAAAATGGACAGAACAACTAGACAGAATATCAGCAAAGACATGGCAGGGCTCAGTAACATCATGGACCAACTGCATCTATGGACATTTTAAAAACACTCTACCGAACAACATCAGAGCATACAGTCTTACTTAGATTGCCTAGTCATACAACAAAGCTTAACAAATGTAAAAGAACTGAAATCAAATGGTGTTGTCTGTGACTACAATGGAATCAAACTAGAAATCAGTAACAGAAGGGTAACAGGAAAATCTCTACTTAGCAACAATACACTTCTAAGTAATCAATGGGTCAAAGAAAAAGTCTCATGGAGAAAAATACATTTAACCAAATGAAAATACAACATATCAAAATGTGATACAGTTAAAGCAGTAATTAGAGGGAAATTTACGGCATTAAAATATTCATCGGAAAAGAGCAAAAGTCTCAAGTCACTAATCTGAGCTCTCATTTCAAGAAAATAGGTAGAAAAAAAGAGCAAAATAAATCCAAAGCAAGAAGGATAAAAACAGTAAAGATAAGAATAGAAATCAGTGAAGTTGAAAAAAATGTACCAAAAAAGAAAAATCAATGAAACAAAGGACTGCTTCTTCAAAAAAAATCAATAAAATTGATGAACTTCTAGTAAGATTGACAAATAAAAAAGAAGACACATATCCCAGGAACCCTGAAACACCAATCCAAAAGAATCTATGCACCCCAATGTTTATTTATAGCAGTACAATTTACAATAGCCAAGTGCTAGAAGCAACCTAAGTGCCCAACAGTAAATGAATGGATCAAAAAACTATGGTACATTTACACAATGGAATTCTATGCAGCAGAAAGAAAGGAGCTCCTACCCTTTGCAATGGCATGGATGGAACTGGAGAGCATTATGCTAAGTGAAATAAGCCAGGCGGTGAAAGACAAATACCATATAATCTCACCTTTAACAGGAATCTAATCAACAAAACAAACAAGCAAGCAAAGCATAGCCAAAGACATTGAAATTGAGAACAGGCTGATAGTAACCAGAAGGGAGAGGGGAGGGGATAATGGGGGAAATGGGTGAAGGGTTTATAGGAACAATTATAAAGGACATATAGACAATAACAAGGTGGGGGGGGTGGAAACAGGGGAGGGAGGTGGGGGGAAAAGGCAGAAAACTGTACTTGAACAACAATAAAAAATGTATAGGTATAAAAAAAGAAGAAGACACAAAATTACCAATATTAAGAATAAAACAGGGATATCACTAGAAACCCTGAATACATCAAAAGAATAATAAAGAAATATTATAAACAACATATATACATAAATTTGACATTTTACATTGTAATATAAAATGTATCATCTGTATAGTCCTATAAAAAATTCAATCCATAAATCTAAAACCCCTGAAAGAAGAAATCTCTAGGCCTAGATTGTTTACTTGAGAATTCTTTCAACTGTTTAAAGAATTAATAGAAATTCTACACAATCTCTTCCAGATAGCTGAAGCAGGAGGAGTTCCTCCCAATTCATGCAGTGAAGCTAGTATTATCCTGATATTAAAATCAAACAAACACACAGTACTAAAAAAGAAAACTACTGATCAATGCCTCATCGGAATAAATGTAAAATTTCCCCCACTACCCACAAGCAAATTGGGCCCTTCTGGTGCTGATTCAAGCCAGTCAACAGCCAAGCAGGTGGCATTGTTCTCTCTCTGACTCCTCTCCCACATATAGTACCAAAACGCTGCCATCTGGGTTGCCCCATCCTGGCGAATACCTAAGGTTCCACCCCTTTACAACATAACAGGTATGCTGAGACAAAGAAATGTTGCTCAAATGAAAGAACAGATGAAAGCTCCAAAAAAAGAACTAAGTGATGGATAGCCAACCTATCACATGCAGAGTTCAAAACACTGGTAATCAGGATGCTCACAGAAATGGTTGAGTATGGTCACAAAACAGAAGAAAAAGTGAAGGCTATGCAAAATGAAATAAAGAAAAATATATGGGGAATCAACAGTGAAGGGAAGAAAACCAGGACTCAAATCAACAGTTTGGAGCAGAAGGAAGAAATTAATATTCAACCAGAACAGAATGAAGAAACAAGAATTCAAAACAATAAGGAGAGGCTTAGGAACCTCCAGGATAACTTTAAACATTCCAACATCTGAATCATAGGGGTGCCAGAAAGAGAAGAGGAAGAGCAAGAAACAGAAAACTTATTTGAACAAATAATGAAGGAGAAATTTTCTAATCAGGCAAAGGAAAGAGACTTCCAGGAAATTCAGGAACCTCAGAGTCCCAAAGAAGTTGAACCCAAGGTAGCACACACCAAGGCACATCATAATTACATTAGCCAAGATTAAAGATAAGGAGGGAATCTTAAATGCACCAAGAGAGAAGGAGAGCATTATCTACAAAGGAGTTCCCATAAGGCTATCAGCTGACTTCTCAAAAGAAACCTTGCAGACAAGAAGAGCCTGGAAAGAAGTATTCTAAGACATGAAAGGCAAGGACCTACATCCAAGATTACTCTATCCAGCAAAGCTTTCATTTAGAATGGAAAGGCTGATAAAGTGCTTCCCAGATAAGGTCAAATTAAAGGAGTTCATCATCACCAAGCCCTTATTGTATGAAATGTTAGAGGGAGTTATCTAAGAAAAAGATGATCAAAACTATGTTCAGTAAAATAACAAACTCACAACTATCAACAACTAAACCTAAAAATCAACAAAAAAACAAACTAAGCAGACAACTAGGACAGGAACAGAATCACAGAAATGGAGATCACATGGAGGGTTATCAGTGGGGAAAGGTTAGAGGAAGGATAGGGGAAAAGGTACAGGGAATAAGAAGCAAAAATGGTAGGAATGAAATAGACAGCGGAGGTTAAGCATAGTGTAGGAAATGGAGAAAGCAAAGAACTTATATATATGACCCATGTTAATGAACTAAAGGAGGGAATGCAGGTAGGAGGGGGTGGGCAGGGTGGATGGGAATAAAGGGGGGAAAATGAGATAACTGTAATATGACAATCAATAAAATATATTAAAAATAACAAAAGAAATTACTATAAAAGAATGTGGGCACAGAGGGTATATGGAAAGTCTCAATTTTGTTGTGAATTTGCTCTAAACTACTCTGAGAAATAAAGTATAATAATTATAAAATTTTAAAAACTAAAGACTGAATTCATAAAATTAAAGCAGCAAGATGTCAAATTTCACCTATTTAATTGCCAATGCTCTCAGATACTCATTATTTCAACTGTGGGTATGATATGTAATTTCACAAAAATGGTGACAGGGACATTTCACAACATATATCAAGAATCTTATAAATGTGCCCTGGCTGGCGTAGCTCAGTGGATTGAGCACGGGCTGCGAACCAAAGCATCGCAGGTTCAATTCCCAGTCAGGGCACATGTCTGGGTTGCAGGCCATGGCCCCCAGCAACCGCACATTGATGTTTCTCTCTCTCTCTCTTTCCCTCCCTCCCTCTCTAAAAATAAATAAATAAAATCTTAAAAAAAAAAAGAATCTTATAAATGTAAACAACTTCTGACTTGATAATTCCGCTTATAGGAATTTTTCTCAGGAAATAATTAGATAAATGAACAAAGATATGTGTATGATATATATATTTCATTATATATATATCATGTATATGAACATTGTTTATAATAGTAAAAAAACTGGAAATAGTTCATGTCCATAGAGAGGATGGTGGCTAAATACATCCTGGTGGTGCATCCTCAAAATGCATGGTGTGGATCTATGTTTGTTGACATCAAAAAAGGGCAATGACATTACATAGTGAAAAATAGTTATGTATTGCACTCCTACAATCTGAAAGTTACTTTTATATTGGAAAATTGTAACTTATAGTTCTAAAAAAGTATGGTGACAATGCACAGTCCTGTGGATCAGGAAAAGTTGAATGAATGGGAGGGCTTTAGGTTTAAACAACATTTATAAAACATATAAACTAAAAGACAAATACATACTTCTCACACAGCAATTATCACACATGATCGGAGTGCTCATCAAAGATTTCACTGAAATAATGTCTTTTTTTCAACTACTTCCACAGCATTGAGGCCCACATATTAGCTTTCCCAAAAAAAGCTAATATTTGTTACCTTTGTAAAATTTAAGACAGATTCTCCTTATTTCTCCACATACTGACAAAATCAAGTATCTCTTTCTATAAAATGCAATGAGACAGTTAATAGGGATCAGCATCAACAGCAAGCTGAACATTTTATTTTTTGAACATGGTTATCAGTGTGAAAGGAAGGGGAACAGGTGAGAATTTTAAAAGAATTGAAACTGAATGTTACTTATTTTTTTCCACTAGAAGGAGATACACAGTGAAAGTACTTACTATAATTGGAAGTGAGTTTACATCACCTGTTTGTAGTTTTTTGAGATCTGTTAAGTTCAAGTAAATAATAAAAGGGTGAAGAATGATTAAGGTTATGTCTACACTTTTTGAAACACAAAGGAAACAAATATATTACACATAAGGTAGACATAAAATTTATTGATGTTAATATATTATATATCATGGTCTTTCCTTTAGCTATGAGAGCCACAAATGTAATAAAACCTGCCTAACAAATTGTTGGTTGTATTTTCTCTGCATGTTTCTTTTCAGATATCAGCAGGGTAAAATATCTAACGAAGAAGAATTTCTCCTAGACTTTATAAAGAGCTCATGAATGTCAACAGCCAACATTCATCATATCTCTCTTAACAGCCACAATTTGCACATACCATGCATGCCCTTCACTATATGGTAAGACACCTTTGATTTTTACCACGTTGGTAAAGTCTGTCCTCATCTACAGCTTTACTAAAGCTGTAAGCTTTGTAACAGAAGTATTCATGGCCATCGCTAGTACATACCAATCGCTGTTAGGTGATATACTTAAAGGCCATTTATTTAATACAGTGAATGTGAACATGTCCCACTGTCTTTTAATCCGTCTCATTTGCCAAACTAAAGAGGGTAAAACTTCCCAATAAGAAGCATGAGGAGGCCAAAAGGCATCTACTGAGGCCAGTCTGGGGTTTGAGGACAACAGTGGTCTGGATCAGGAGCATCAAGTCTGCAGACACAGTTCAGTGGCTTATAAATGTGGCCTTTTATCCAAGCTCTAGATTATCACTCACTGAATAAAAATAACAGAGAAGACAGTGGGGAGTTACAAGCAAGAAAAAATGAGTGATGAGCAGCTCTGAGTAGACAACTCCACTAGACTTTAGGCTGAAAACAAATTTCTACATTACCTATGGAAAGAATAACTGAAGACTAACTAGGGTAAAGAAAAGTCTTAAGATTCATCCATTCAATGAATGCTTAATAAACAGACTATTCCCACTCTTAGCTCCAACCCTACAATGAATTTAGTCTGCTCTCACACTGGACAAGAGAGAATTCTTAAGTGCATTATAGTAATTCAGCTGGAACACAACGGTTTTTATGGAGCTTCTCAAATAATCATGGTTTTCCTTTTAACAATACGCTTTTTATCCATTTTGATTTTGAGACATAATACCCAAGATAGACTGTGAGCAACACAAACAAAATTTAAGGACTTATTTCATTGGTGTAGCATCTTGGGACTATGACTTTGTGGGAAAAACATCAATTACTATATTTAATTTCTTTAACAGTAATAGAGCTATTAGATCTTCTATTTCTTCTTCAGTTTTGGTTATTTTTATTTTTCTAAGAAATTTTCCATTTCACCTACTTTTTCAAATGTGGTATAACGAAGTTGTTCAGAGTATTATCTTTATTTTAATCTTTAAAAATATCTACATGATAATCATTGATTTATCTATTACCAGATCTCTTTTACATCTCTAATACTGTTCACTTTTTTTTGTTCTACTCATCTTGTCAGAGAACAAATGCTTAGCTTTACTAATCCTCTTCTACAATTTTGTTTTCTATTAAATTAATTTCTGAACATATCTTTATATTTCTTTCAAATTTTCTTGGGTTTATTTTACTGATATTTTTTGAATTTCTTAAATTGCATGGCTCCTTCATTTTGAGTTTTTCTCCTTTTCCAATGTAAATATTTAAGGCTATAAATTTCCCTTTATAACTCTGTCTCAGAACTCCGAATTCAGATGCCTCACTCAAACTCAGCATGTCCAAAACTGATCTCCTGGCCTCTTCCCACATGCCTATTCTTCTTGTAGCTTTACTAGTCCTGTCAATGGCAACTCCATTTCTCCAGTTGCTCAGGCCCAAACAATCTAAGTCATCCCTGCCTTTTCTTCCCAGCATATTCTTTGTCCAGTATGTTATCAAATTCTGTCAGCAAAATCTTTAATATGTCCAAAATCCCATCATTCTGTCCTTATTCCTTTTGCTACCTATCTTGCTCTAAGTGGTCATCATTTTCAATTATTGTATCTCCCAACTGGTCTTCTTGCAGCTGACCTTCAAAGGTCTATTCTCAACATAGCATCTGAAGGGTCCATTCACTAGTTGGTTCCACATCATCTACTGATTTTCCCTACTATGCAAGAGAAAAATCTCATTTACTTACAATAGCCAACAAAAACCCTCTTATGCCAAGTCACCTGCTACCTCTCTGATCCATTCTGGTATTACTCTGCCTCTCATTCACTGCTCCAGTTGAACTGCTCGGATTTAACTCATATTTCACCTTCTTTTTGGTGGTTGTTTTGTTTAAAAACAAACTGTTTATATAAGGTTTTGGTACAATAATTCTCTTTAATTTAAAATAAACTAAAGGAATATATTTGATTGATCTTTCAAATGTGAGACTGTATCATGACTGTAATGCTTTGAATTGAAATTCAAATGAAACGCTATGTAAGTCTAACTGTAAAATTTAAGTGACTGGCAACGTTTTATTTAAAAACAGCAAATTATACTCTTGGCCAGCAGCCTTGAAGTCCTGAAAAGTCCCTGGTAGGTAAAAAATTGATTTCTAGAACAGGGATGTTTAACCACATCGCTCCTTCATTCTGCTGTCTGTTGATGCACAATTTCATGTCATTGATGATTTTGAAAAGAGGTTTTCTTTCCATATTATCTTCAAATAAAATATTTTTAAATTATATTTTATTATGTTATTACAGTTGTTGCAATTTTGACCTTTTGCTCCCCTCCACCCAATACCCCCTTTCCCTCCAGCAATCGCCCCCTTAGTTCATGTTCACGGGTTGTGCATATAGTTCTTTGGTTTCTCCATTTCCTATATTATTCTTTTCATACCCCTGTCTATGTTGTACCTACTAGTTATGCTTTTTAATCCCATTCTCCTCCTTCCCCCACCCAGCTGATGACCCTTCAATAGATCTCTATACCTATGGTTCTGTTCCTGTTCTGGTTGTTTGCTTAGTTTGTTTGTTTCTTTTTTTTTTAGATTCAATTGATAGCTATGAATTTGTTGCCTTTTTAATGTTCATAGTTTTGATCTTTTTCTTAAATAAGTCCCTTTAACATTTATGTAATAATGGCTTGGTGATGATGAACTCCTTTAGCTTTACCTTGTCTGGAAAGCAGTTTATCCCTCCATTCTAAATGATAGCTTTGCTGGAAAAAAGTAATCTAGATTGTAGGTCCTTGATTTTCATCACTTTGAATACGTACTCTTTGCCAGTCCCTTCTTGCCTGCAAAGTTTCTTTTGAGAAATCATCTGATAGGTCTAATGGGAACTCCTTTGTAGGTAACTGTCTCCTTTTCTCTTGCTGCTTTTATGATTCTCTCTTTATCTTTAAGCTCTGGCATTTTAATTATGATGTGTCTCAGTGTGGTCCTCTTTGGGTCCAACTTGTTTGGGACTCTCTGTGCTTCCTCGACTTGTATATATACTTCTTTTGCCAAATTAGGGAAGTTTTCTTTCATTATTTTTTCAAGTAAGTTTTCAATTTCTTGTTCTTCCTCTTCTTCTGGCATCCCTATGATTCAGACATTGGCATATCTGGATATGTCTCAGAGTCTTCTTATACTATCCTCATTTTTTTTGAACTCTTGTTTCTTCTTTCTGTTCTGATTAAATGTTTATTTCTTCCTTCTCCAAATCATTTATCTGAGTTCCATCTTCCTTCCCTTCACTGTTGACTCCCTGTAGATATTTTTTTTTTATTTCACTCAGTGTAATCTCCCCTTTCTTCCTTTATTTTGTTGCTGTACTCAGTGAGACCTCTAAGCATCCTGATCACCAGTGATTTGAACTCTGCCTCTGTTAGGTTGGCTATCTCCATTTCATTTTAGTTCTTTTTCTGGGTGTTGTTCTGTTCTTTCATTTGGGCCACATATTTTTGTCTCCACAATTTGTCAACTTCTCTGTGTTTGTTTCTGTGTGTTAGGTAGAGCTGCTTTGGCTCCTTGTAAAAGGCACCTGTAAATTGTATGGAGCAGAGCCTTGGGCGATCACCAGGGTGAGGCAACCCACTTCCCTGCTTTGTTGCTCTGTGTGGGGGTAGAGCTTGGCAAGGGGCCTGTGCTGGTGCCTGGCTTCTGAGGGTTTGCTGGGCACTCATCCCAGTTACTTCACCCACTCTCTGTATGCAACTGGTGCCCTTGTCACATTGTTGTCCTGGTGTTGAATCCCGGAGTGAGTGGGTTCGTGTATGTTTTAAGATCACGTAAGCTCTTTAAGTGGAGTTTTCTGAAAATCCAGCTGTTTCTTCTACCACTTTAACCCCCACTGCTCTTTATGGCTAGAAGTTATGGGAATTTATCTTCCTGGCATGGAACCCTCAGCTCTGTGGTCTGGCCTGTGGCTTGAATCACTTGCTCCCAAGGTATCCCATCCAGTTTTTTCTACCACACATGAATGTGGGACCAACCATGCCCATTCTGCTGCCACTGCCTCTGCACCACACAGCATCTCCTCACCTCTCCACCCAGTCTCTGTGTCTCCACCCCTCTTATCTATCTAAACGAGTGCGGCTTTTTCAAATCCTTAGTTGTCATACTTCTAAACAGTTTCATTTTCTGACAATTCTGGGTGTTGTTTTGAGATTTAGTTGTAATTCTTTTTGTGGTTGTGCAGGAGGTGAAGTATGTCTATCTACACCACCATCTTTCCAGAAGTCTCTTACTTCAGCTTCTTAGTGAGGCCTTCCTAGACAACCTTATTTTAAAATGCAGTCTACTCACTCCACCACTACCAGTACTCCCTAGCCTCTGTTCCTGCTTTGTTCTCCTTCACAGTATATAACATTATCTCACATATCGTGTGGTGTATGTAAACTTTATGATGCCATAGATTTGTGTGTCTGTTTTGTTATTGCTGTATTCCTAGTTCTAACAATAGTGCCTGGCATGTGGCATTCAGTTATTAATTGTTGAGTAAATATAACTGTTCCTTTAACATTTTGACAGGACTTTATAGCTCAGAACATGTTCAGTTTTTAAAAATGGTTTTGTTGGATCTTGAAGAAAGTATGGTCTCCAGTTGTTTTATATAGTACTCTATGCATGTCCATGAAAGCAAGCTTTTAATTCTACCATTCAAATTTTATATTTCCTTATTTTTTGGTTCACTTTATCAGCTACCACATGAAGGGTACTAAAATCCCTGACTATGGCAATGGACTTGTCAATTTTTATTTTATGTGTACTTAAGCTATGTTATACACATTTAGAATTGTTATTTCTTCCTTATAGATTGATTGTTCTGTTAATATTGATCTCTAGTAATCACTACTACTAATTTTGCTTTAAAGACTATTTGTATAACATTATTAGCTTCCTGTTGGGTATTGACCTACTATACTTTTTTTCCCATTCTCTAATTTTACACTTTCTATGTTTTAGATGTCTCTTGCAAAAACTTAGGAAAAAATCTGTTTCAATGATCTTTGTCAATGAAGATTTTAGCCAACTTACATGGATAATTATTAACTTTTTAAATTAACTTTACTGGGGTGACATTGGTTAATAAAATTATATGTATTTCAGGTGTACAATTCTATAATATATCATCTGTATTTGGATTGTACGTTCATCACCCAAAGTCAAGTCCCCTTCCATCATCATTTATTCCTCCTTTAACCTCTAAGACCCCCCTCAAACTCCCCTTTCCCTGTTCCAATGAGTTTTCTTCATTGCTTAATCCCTTTACCTTTTTCACCCAGGTCCCAACCCCTCTCCACTTTGACAGTTGTCAGTCTGTTCTCTGTGTTTATGAGTCTGTTTCTATTTTGTTAGATTCCATATACAAAAGAAACTATATGGTACTTCTCTTCCTGTGACCGGCTTGTTTCACTTAGCATAATGTTCTCCAGGTCCATCCATGCTGTCCCAAAGGGTAAAATTTTCTTCTTTTTTATGACCAAGTAGTATTTCATTGTGTAAATGTACCACACCTTTTTCATCCACTTATCTGCCAATGGGCACCTGGGCTGCTTCCAAATCTTGGCTGTTGTAAATAATGCTGCAATGAACATAGGGGTGCATATATTCTTTTGTATTAGTGTTTTCAGTTTCTTTGGATATATTTCCAGAAGTTGAACTGGGTCTTAAGGCATTTCTATTTTTATTTTTCTGAGGAAACTCCATACTGCTTTCCACAGTTGATGCACCAGTCTGCATTCCCAGAACAGTGCACGAGGGTTCCTTCTCCTCCATATTCTCACTAACGCTTGTTTTTTGTCGATTTATTGATGATGGCCATTCTAACAGGTGTGAGGTAATATCTCATTGTGGTTTTTATTTGTATCTCTCTGATGATTAGTGACATTGAGCATCTTTTCATATGTGTACTGGCTATCTGTATGTCCTCTTTGAAGAAGTGTCTATTCAGGTCCTTTGTCCATTTTTTTTTAAATAAGAGGAATGATTTTTTAAAAGATTTTATTTATTTATTCTTTAGAGAGACAGGAAGGGAAGGAAAAAGACAGGGAGAGAAACATCGATGTGTGGTTGTCCCGTACATTCCCCCAACTGCGGACCTGGTTTGCAGCCTGGGTATGTGCCCTGACTGGGAATCAAACCAGCAACCACTTGGTTTACAAGCCCGCGCTCAATCCACTGAGCTACACCAGCCAAGGCTGCCCATTTTTTAATTGGACTTTTTTATGTTGACATGTATATGTTTTGTTTTAAAAAATTTAAGTATTTTTTATTGATTATGCTATTATAGTTTTCCCAATTTTCCCCCCCTTATCCCCCCTCCACCTTGCCTCCGCAACCCTCCAGCATTCCCCTCCCCCTTAGTTCATGTCCATGGGTTGTACATATAAGTTCTTTGAGTCCTCTGTTCCCTATACCATTTTTACCTTTCCCTGTCTATTTTATGCCTAGTAATTATGCTGCTTCTTCCCTGTAACTTTTCCCCCCTATTCCTCCCCTCTCCTTCCCCAATGAACTCCCTCTGTGTGATGTTTCTCTGATTCTGTTCCTGTTCTGGTTGTTTGCTTAGTTTTTGTTTTTGTTGTTTTTCTTCTCTTTTAGGGTCATTTGTTAATAGTTGTGAGTTTGTTGTCATTTCATTGTTCATATTTTTTATCTTCTTTTTCTTAGATAAATCCCTTTAACATTTCATATAATAAGGGCTTGGTGAGGATGAACTCCTCTAACTTGACCTTATCTGAGAAGCACTTTATCTGCCCTTCCATTCTAAATGAAAGCTTTGCTGGATAGAGTAATCTTGGATGTAGGTCGTTGCCTTTCATGACTTGGAATACTTCTTTCCAGGCCCTTTTTGCCTGTAAGGTTTCTTTTGAGAAATCGCTGATAGCCTTATGGGAACTTCTCTGCAGGTAACTGTCTCATTTTGTCTTGCTGCTTTTAGGATTTTCTCTTTGTCTTTAATCTTGGGTAACTTAATGATGTTGTGCCTTGGTGTGTTCCTCTTTGGGACCAAATCCTTTGGGACTCTCTAGGCTTCCTGGAAGTCTATTTCCTTCACCAGATTAGGGAAGTTTTCCTTCATTATTTGTTCAAATACATTTTCAGTTTCTTGCTGTTGTTCTTCTCCTTCTGGTACCCCTATAATTCAGATATTGGAACATTTCAGGTTGTCCCAGAGAATCCTTAGCCTCTCTTCATTTTTTTGGATTCTTGTTTCTTTGTTCTGATCCAATTGGATGTTTGTTTCTTCCTTTCATTACAAATCGTTGTTTTGAATCCTGGTTTCTTTCTTTTCACTGTTGATTCCCTAAATATTTTTATTTCACTTTGCATATCTTTCATTTGTTCTTTCATTTTTTCAACTAAGCTCAATCAGTTTTGTGAGCATTTTGATTACCAGAGCTTTAAATTCTTCATCAGATAGGATGGCAGTCTCCTCATTGCTTAGTTCTGAGGTTTTGCTGTGTTCTTTAATTTGGGCCATATTTCTTTGTCTTGGTGCACCTGATGAGTTGTAAGGGGCAGGACCTTAGGTATTCAGCTGGAAGGGCAACCCCCTTTGCTGTGCTGCCTGTGGGGAGGGGCCAGAGAGGGAACAATGCAGCTTGCCTGCTCATCTCTAGTGCACTTTCCAATAGACTGTCATGTCAGACTGAAAGTATCTCCAACCCTGGCAACCCCAACCTTAGCCCACAGTCAGTGATGAGTCTCAGTTTTCACTTTAACTCTGCTCCTCCCATGCAGTTCCACTGAGCTGGCAGTCTGCCCCGCCCCTCAGTTGCCTCAATGGTTTTTCTGAGTCGGCCAGTGTGGTCTGCCTTACCAGTCTGGTTGATTTTTTCTTTAATTCCTTGGTTGTTGGAGTTCCATGTAGTTTAATTTTCTGGCGCTTTTGTTGTTTATTGGTTTTAGATTGGTTGTTGTCCTCCTTTTGGTTGTGTTAGGAAGTGAAAGGTTTCTACTTATGCCTCCATCTGGGCCAGAACTCGAGTCATATACATTTTTGATAAATGTTGGATATTATTGGACATTACTGGACATATTATTGGCAAATATGTTCTCCCATTCAGTGGGTTGTCTTTTCATTTTGTTAATCGTTTCCTTTGCTGTGCAAAAACTTTTTAGTTTGAAGTAGACCCATTTACTTTTCCTTTTGTTTGCCCTGTCAGAGGAGATATATCGGAAAAATACTGTTACAAGAAATGACTGACA
This sequence comes from Tonatia bakeri, assembly GCA_004024845.1. Classification (NCBI taxonomy): domain Eukaryota; kingdom Metazoa; phylum Chordata; class Mammalia; order Chiroptera; family Phyllostomidae; genus Tonatia; species Tonatia bakeri. Next base: position 52,870 of record PVIA01007320.1, on the reverse strand, counting down.
TTTTACTGCCTATCTTTTCTTCTAGGTTTTTTATGGTTTCTAGTTTAATATTTAAGTATTTAACCCATTTGAGTTTATTCTTGTGCATGATGTAAGAAGGTTGTCTAGTTTCATTTTTTGCACGTATCTCTCCAATTTGGTTTTTAAAATTCATTTCTACTAACTTGTTGGGTATTATCTGTTTTCCATCTTTTTTTCTATGTTCTTCCCCCTGCATGCTGCACTCTCCCCTAATTCTTGACTTCTTTTGGGTTGCATTTTTTTCTTCCAATATTTTTTCTCTGTTTATAAATTATATTTTCATATTTTAAACTCCATTTCTATTCTTTCAGGGGTTACCCTAGAAACTCTATCATGTATATTTTATGTAATAAACACTGGTATTAATAGACATCTCTAGCTTCCTCTTAAAAAGTACAAAGTACAAAGAACTTAGAGTTTTTTAACTTCTTCACTCCTTTTCTGATTTGTGTTGTTATTGTCTAGAATTTTGTTTTAATGTTTAACATTGTCAGTTAGATATTAGTGTTTATTTTTATATAATCAATTCTCACCAGTGTAACATTAGTTTTTGCTTGATATTCCTTCTTGCGTCTCTTGCTTTCCTTCTAGTTCTCTTGGAGAAGACACTGTCCATAAAGGGTTATGGATTGATTTGGGGAACCTCTGATCCAATCTCCCAGTCTACTTAAGCCTAAAGCTTTGTCTTTGACTCTCTGAGTAAACAGCCTTCGTAAACCAAGCACCTCACAGCCAGCAAATGCCTTCAAGGCAAACTTTGAATTTGCTCACTCTTATGGAATCAAGCATCCTTGTCATTTCAGTTGTTGAGTGTTTACCTTAGTTTCCTGCCAGGTCAACCATGCTTTAAACAAGTATTTTAAATATCATCCAGCATTTGTAGATAATCTAACCAGGAAGTTTTTTGTCTGGATATTCTGTCTTATTCCCTAAATATTCTTAGGCAATTGTTTTAGTATTCACCTTTTTTGAATTCATTTCATATAATTGTTTTATTTACTGTGTGTGATCCGCTAGTGAAAAGTATAACTGAAAAAGCCAATTAGAATCAAACTTGTTAATAACATTTTTAGTTATTAAAAAATTACTTTTGCCTGTCATATTATATTTTGCATAAGCTAAGAGCCATTTCCAAAAGGCTACCCATTCTCCCTGAATTCTAAGTGTAATTATCGACTGAACATAATATATTTATTTTGCCCCATATCTTATAACAACAATTTTCAAATATCCAAGAAAGTTGAGTGGGTGTATATTTATGATATAGATTCTATCATTGTTACTTTACAATATTGTTTTATCACATATCTATCAATCTCAGTGTCTATCAATTCATCTTACTTTCTTGTTGCACTGCAAAGGAACATGAGGACATCAATACATTTCCCCACAAATATTTCATAAACATAAGTATTTTTATTCCTAGGTAATAAAACTTCCTTTCACAACATTTTGCTTACTCTTTTATAAGCATTTAAAATGCATGTCTCTCAGGGGATTCCAAGATGGGTGTAGAGTAGGTGGAAGCTCTATTTACCTCCTCCTGGCTCCAAACTGGATTTATAGCTAAATTATAGAGCAATCAACAAGAATAACCAACTGAGGGCTAGCTGAACTGAAGTATTATAACCAAGAATTTACAGAAGAAGCCACATAGAGACTGATAAGAATGGTAGAGAGGCGGAAAGGGCTGACCGTGCACACATGGTGTGCTGGCTGAGAAGCCACAGGTGTATCTCAGCTGCAAAACTCCCTCCTGCCAGAAGAGTGGATTCTCAGTACCCTGCAGTCACCCCAAAGCCAGAGCAGTAGAGGACAAGAAGAGCCACATAGCATCTGATAGTGAAAATCAGTGGGAATTCAGTCTATATGGGAGAGAAGGGAATCTGCGAGAGACTCAGATGCCCTCTTCTCAGGGTTGAGCACTCCTATTATTATAGCACCAGCCTGTGGAATGCACTTCCCAGTCTTCCAACTGTTGGTGACACAACTCTGCCCTGTTCAAATCCTGCAGAGGGGTCTGCTGACTACACCCAGCAGGGACCTTTGGGACACTCTTTTCTGGAGAAGCTTTTTGAGACGCTTATACAGTGATTGAACTGTATAGCTTTGGAAAGGGACCATTTTTCCCCACCTGGAGTGTACAGGTGTCTCCCCTCCCCCCTACTCTTTTAATCACTTAGCCTGCCCTTTCACTCCTCCTGGTGCTGCCCTGCTGAGTTTGGTCCTGCAGGGGATCTGAGTGCTGTACAAAGCTGGGACCTTCAGAAATGTCTCTTTGGAGGCTCTTGCTTGGGAAGACAAAGTGCCTGCCCCACTCTTACAGGCTTGCCAGCACCACCTCCAAAGGAAGACTGTCTGAATCTGTCCTCCCAAATCTCAGGGACCCTGCCGTGCTGAACTCAGATCCACAGAGGTAAGGCAGTACTACTTAGGGCTGGAACCTTTGGAGTGTATCTCCCTGAGAATTTTGTCCAGGAACAAGAATGGTGGCTCTTGAGTTGTGCGGCTACATCACAGAGGGGGTGGGGAGTGGCAATCCTGTCTCCAATTCAAGCTAAGCCTATTGCCCTAGCAGGAGAACCATTTGACCTGTCTTTCCAGCAGCCAGAAGACCCACCCTGCTCAGCTCAGTCCCTCAGTGGGAGCAGAGAGTGCTGGGAGCTAAGACCTCTGGACTGTGTCTTCCTCAGAGGCTGTTGCCCAGAAAGGGGAAGAAATGCCTGACCCCCTTCTGTAGGCTTGTTGGCACCGCCCTCAATGGGAAACTGGATCTCTCATCCTAAATCCCAGTGGTGCTGCCCTGCTGGGCTCAGCTCCACAGGGGGAAGGGAGTGCCACTTGGAGATGAGACCTTTGGAGTGCATCTCCTTTGGAGGCTCTTTTCTGTGACAGGCACTGGGTTTTGTAGCTGGCTGCGGAGCAGCAGGGAGGCGAAGTTCTTGCCTCTATCCTGTGGATTCAGCCAGCTCAACCCCAATGGAAAATCTTTCAATCTGTCCTGTTGAACCCCAGTAGCTCTGCCCTAATGAGCTTGCTCCTGCTGAGGGCTGGCTGGCTGCATCCAACTTGAACCTACAGCACACTCTTCCTGGGGGAGCTCAGGTTGGAGACTCTGGCAGAGACTGAGTGGTACTGCTCTGGAGTAGGGGCCACTTTTCCTTCACTGAGTGCCTGACTGTGCAACCCCAAATAGAAACCTGCTAGCCACATCCTCCTGACACCACTTACCCCACTCTACTGAGCTTGCAACCTGTGGAAGGGTCTGTAGATCAAGGCCAGCCTGGGCCCACTCTACAGTCTTTCTTCAGAAGGCTCTAGAGGAAGACCAGGCCACCTCTGGGGGAGGCAGAGTAGCTGACAGGTGGAAGCATATCTTAGGGAACTTCAAACCTTTTATAGATATGCCCTAAGCTCTAAAACAGAGGAAGTTGACCCCTACACACAGCTTGGGCCCTCCCATGACCACCAGGCCCACCTAGACACAGCCACAAACAGTGAATAGCCTGGTAGCTCCAAACATGAAGTCCAAAGCCAGTTACATATATCTGACCTTGACCTGTACTGGAACCTTGCCCAAGTGGACTCAGAATCAATACAACCAGTGGTGGGCTTCAGAGCACACTACAACCCAACCCAACTAGCCACACAAGTAGCACACCAAAGGGGAATCCTGGCAGGCATCAGGTCCTGCTGGGTACAACTCCATACCAAGGGGCAGCCCCTGCACAGCAATTCATATACAGTGATTGATGTTTATCCTTAACTCAGTCACCCAGAGGGGTAAACTCAACCCATAAAAGGGCCAACAGGATTCAAAACTCAGCTACAACATGAGTGCACATAACCCACTAGAAACATTCCTAGAACACTGAGCTCAAGAGATCTAGAAGATTGCACAACTGAGCCCAACAAGATAGTTCAATCATAACAAGTTTGAGAATCATAGCAGATCTACCTAATAAACAGAGATACACACAAATAGGCAGACAAAATGTGGACACAAAGGAATATGCCCCAAACAAAAGGACAAGGGCAATGCCCAGATAAATAATTAAATGAAATGGAAGCAACCAAAATACCAGATGCAAAGTTTAAAATAATGGTACTAAGGATGCTCAAAGACCTCAGGGAAAAAATGGATGATCTCAGTGAGAACTGAGATGCTTAAACTGATAGTAAGCATTAAAAAGGTCAAAGAAGCCATAAAAAAGAATCAGTCTGAAATGAAGAATACACTAAAAGGAAAACAACAGTAGATTAGATGAAGCAGAGGACCCAATTAGCAATTTAGAGGGCAAGATAACAGTAAGCACTCAAGTTGAGCAACAAAATGGAAAGATAATTTTTAAAAATGAGGAAAGTCTAAAGGACCTCCAGAAAAACATCAAGTTTAACAATATCTGTATCATAGGAATACCAACAAGAAGAGAGAGAGTAAGGGATTGAAAACCTGTTTGAAGAAATAATGGCTGAAGATTTCCCTAAGCTGATGAAGGAAAAAGTCACACAAGTTCAGGAAGCATGGAGAGTACCAATCAAGATGAAACCGAAGAGGTCCACACCAAGACACATCATAATTAAAATGGAAAAGGTTAAAGACAAAAAAAAAAAAATCCTAGAAGCTAAAAAAGAGAGATGGCTAGTTACCTATGAGGGAGCTCCCATAAGACAGTCAGATGATTTCTCAACAGAAACTTTCAAGGCCAGAAGGGCCTGGCATGTAATATTCAAAGTGATGAAAAGCAAGGACCTGCAGCCAAGACTGCTCTATACAGCAAGGCTGTCATGTAAAATTAAAGGTGAAATAAAGAGCTTCACAGACAAAAAAGAGAGAAAGAAAAAAGGGCTAAAGGAGTTATTTACCACCAAAGCAATACTGCAAGAAATATTAAAGGAACTGCTTTCAGAAGAAAAAAAAAACAAAAAAGAAATAGAGAGAGGAAAAAAGGTATAAAGAAAAAATGGCAATAAATATCTATCAAAAATAACCTTAAAAGTGAATGGAATACTCAAAAGACATAGTATAGCTGAATGGATAAGAAAAAATGAACAATACATATGCTGTCTATAAGAGACCCAGCTCAGAACAAAAGATATACATAGACTGAAAGTGAAGGGAAGGAGAAAGATATTCCATGCAAATAGAATTGAAAGCAAAAAAGCTGGGTTGCAATACTTTAGCAGACAAAAGAAGCTTCAAAACAAAGGCCATAACAAGAGACAAAGAACATTACATAATAACAAAAGGACCAATCCAACAAGAGGATATAACCCTTGTAATCATACATGTACCCAACATTAGAGCACCTAAATATATGAAGAAAATTGTTGTAGACATAAAGGGAGAGATCAATAGTAATACAATCATAGTAAGGAATTTCAATACCCCATTGACATTAATGGATAGATCTTTCAGACAAAAAATCAACAAGGCAACAGTAACCTTAAAGAAACATACTGGATTGGATGGATTTATTTGATATTTACAGATCATTTCATTCCCGAAGCAGCAGAATACACAATTTTCTCAAGTTCACATGGAACATTCTCAAAGACAGGCCACATGTTAGTTCACAAAATAGTCTTAATATATTCAAGAAGACTGAAATCATATCAAGCATATTCATCAATGGTGTGAAACTAGAAATCAATTACAATCAGAAAAATTAAAAACACTCAAGCTTATGGAGGCTAAAAAATATTATTAAACAATGAATAAGTTACCAATGAGGTAAAGGAGGAAATCGAAAGTTACCTGGAAACAAATGAAAACAAACACACAACAACCCAAAATCCACAGGACAAAGTAAAAGCAGTCCCAAGAGGCAAGTTCATAGCACTATAGACCTACATCAAAAAACAAAAAAGATCTCAAAGAAACATTATACCCCTACAATAAAAGAACTAGAAAAAGAACAACAAATGAAGCCCTGAGTGAGTAGAAGAAAAGAAATAATAAAGAACAGAGCAGCCCTGGCTGGTGTAACTCAGTGGATCGAGCGCGGGCTGCGAACCAGGCATTGCAGGTTCGATTTATAGTCAGGGCACATGCCTAGGTTGCAGGCCATGTCCCCCAGCAACCGCACATTGCTGTTTCTCTCTCTTTCTCCCCCGCTCCCTCTCTAAAAAATAAATAAATAAAATCTTAAAAAAAAAAAAAAAGGAATAGAGCAGATAGAGCCCTGGTTGTTGTAGCTCAGTGGATTGAGTGCCGGCCTGCTAACCAAAGGGTTGCCAGTTCGATTCCCAGTCAGAGAACATGCCTGGGTTGTGGGCCAGGTGCCCAGTAGGTGGCATGCAACAGGCAACTACACACTGATGTTTCTCTCCCTCTCTCCTTCCCTTCCATTCTCTATAAAAATAAATAAAATCTTAATTAAAAAAGTAGTAAGTGACAGAGACTAAAAGAGTAATACAAAAGATCAATGAAACCCAAGAGCTACCTCTTTGAAAAGATAAACAATGTCGACAAAGCTTTAACTGGACTCATCAAGAAAAAAAAGAGAGGACCCAAATTAATTCAGAAGTAAAAGAAGAGAAGTAACAACTGACATGACCAAAAAACAAAGGATTGTAGGAAAACATGAAGAACAACTATATGCCAATAAATAGGACACCCTGAATGAAACAGATAAATTCCTACAGACATACAATCTTCCAAAACTGAATCAGGAATAATCAGAAAATCTGAATAGACTGATTACAACAAATGAAATCAAAGCAGTAGTAAAAAAATTCCTAGGACAAAGAGGCCCTAAAAAGGATGGTTTCACAGGTTATTTTTATTAAGCACTCAAAGAAGAATCAACACCCATCCTTCTCAAACTATTCCAAAAAATTCAAAAGGAGGGAAGACTACCAAGTTCATTATATGGGGCCAGCATTATATTACTTCCAAAACCAGATAAAGACACTACAAAGAAAGAAATTATAGGCCAGTATCCCTGATGAACACAGATGCTAAAATTTTCAAAAAATATTAGCAAACAGGATCCAGCAACACATTAAAAAGATCATACACCATGATCAAGTGAGACTTATTCCAAGGATGTAAGGTTGGTACAATATTCATAAATCAATAAACATGATACATCACGTAAACAAAATGAATGACAAAAATCACATGATCAGCCCTGACTGGTGTGACTCACTGGACTGATTGCCCGCTTGAGAACTAAAATGTCACCTGTTTGAATACTGGTCAGGGCACATGCCTGGGTTGCAGGCCAAGTCCCCAGCTGGAGGAGTACCAGAGGCAACTGATTAATGTTTCTCTTCTCACAGTGATGTTTCTTTTTATCTCTCTCTGTCTCCCTCCCTTCCCCTGTCTCTGAAAACAAAATACATAATAGCTTTTTTAAAAATCACATTATCATGTCAATAGATGCAGAAAAGTATTTGATAAAATCCAACATTCATTTATGATAAAAACTCTCAGCAAAGTGGAAATAGAGGGATCATACCTCAACATAATAAAGACCAGATATGACAAACCCATGGCCAAGATTATACTCAATGGCCAAAAAATAAAAGTGTTTCTCTTACCGGGAACAAGACAGGGAAGTCCATTTTCACCACTCTTATGTAACATAGTACTGGAAGTCCTAGCCACATCAATTAAACAAGAAGAAATAAAAGGCTTACCAGTGGGAAAGGAGGAAGTAAAACTGTCATGAATCACAGATGATATGACATTATATATAGAAAACATAAAAGACTTCATCAAAACACTACTAGATTGAATAAATAAATACAGCAAAGTGGCAGGATACAAAATTAATATTTGGAAATTGGTGGCATTTTTATACATCAATAAGTTATCAGAATGAGAAACTAAGAAAACAATCTTATTTACTATTGCAACAACAACAACAAAAAACCCCCTAGGAACAAATTCAACCAAGGAGGTAACAGATCTGTACTCAGAAAACTGTAATACCTTGAAGAAAGAAACTGAGCAAGATACAAATAAATGGAAGCATATTCTGTGTCCATGAATATGAAAAATTAACATTATTAAATTGCCAACACTAATCAAAGCAGTCTACAGATTCAATACAATTCTTCTTAAAATATCAATGGTATACATCAGAGCTCTAGAAAACTATTCCAAAAAATTTGTATTTGGCCAGTATATATTTCAGAAAAGATCCTAGCCTCAGCAGTCTTGAGAAAGAAAAACAAAGTTGGAAGGATCACAGTACCTGATATCAAACTATATCACAAGGCCACAGTAATCTACACAGCATGACAGTGGCACAAGAACAGGCATGTAGATCAATGGAACAGAACAGAGAGCCCTCTGTGCACAGAAATAAACTCATGCCTTTATGGTCAGTAATATTTGACAAGGAAGGCAAAAACATACAATGGGACAAAGACAGTCTCTTCAATAAATGGTGTTGGGAAAATTGGAAAGGATCATGACAAAAAATGAAACCAGACCATCAACTTACACCATACACAAAACTGAACTCAAAATGGATTATATATTTAAATGTAAGTCACAAAAGCATGAACATCCTAGAAGAAAACAAAGGAAATAAAATCTCAGATATTTCTTGAAGCAATATTGTTGCCAATATATCTCCTCAGGCAGGAAACACAGGAAAAAATAAACAAATGAGACTACATCAAACTAAAAAGCTTTTGCATAGAAAGAAACTACAAATGAAAAAAAGAGGACTCACTGAATGGAAGAACATACTTGCCAATGATTATATGTAATAATGATGGGTTAATTTCCCAAATATATAAAAAAATGTATACAACTCAACACCAATAAAACAAACAACCAAATAAAAAATAGGCAAAGGATCTGAATAGACACACTTTAAAGAGTATACAGATGGCTAGTAGACATATGAGAAAATGCTCAATATCATTAGTCATTGGAGATATGCAAATTAAAAACACAAGAAGGCATCACTTCATGCCATCATAATAACTATCATCAATAAATCAACAAACAAGTGTTGGTGAGGCTGTGAAGAAATGAAACCCTGGTGCATTGTTGGAGAGAATGCAGACTGGTGCAGCCACCACTGAAAACGGTATGGAGTTTCCTCAAAAAATTAAAAATGGAGTTGCCTTTTGACCCAGAAATCCCACTTCTGGGAATATACCCAAAGAAACCCAAAACATCTCCAAAATATATAAAGAACTCATATGACTCAACGCCAGGAAGACAAAAAATCTAATTAAAAAGTGGGTAAAGGACCTGAATAGACACTTCTCCAAGGAGAGCATACAGATGGCTCATAGACATATGAAAAAATGTTCAGCATCACTAGCCATCGGAGAGATGCAAATTAAAACCACAATGAGATATCACCTCACACCTGTCAGAATGGCCATCATTAATAAATCTACAAACAACAAATGCTGCTGAGGATGCAAAGAAAAACGAACCCTAGTACACTGTTGGTGAGAATGCAGATTAGCACAGCAACCATGGAAAACAGTGTGGGATTTCCTTAAAAAAAAAATAAAGATGGAACTGCCTTTTCATCCAGCAACTCTGCTGCGGGGAATATACCATAAGAATCCTGAATCACTAATTCCAAAGAACTTATGTACCCCTATGTTCAAGGCAGTGCTATTTACAATAGCCAAGTGCTAGAAACAGCCTAAGTCCCCATCAGTAGATGAGTGGATCAAAAGACTGTGGTACATTTACACAATGGAATACTACACAGCAGAAAGAAAAAAGGAACTCCTATCTTTTTTGACAACATGGATGGAACCGGGGAATATTATGCTAAGTGAAATAAGACAGCCAGTGAAAGACAAATACCATATGATCTCACCTATAAGAGGAATCTAATGAACAAAATAGAATCACAGGCATGGAAACATGGAACAGACTGAAAGTGACTAGGGTTGCGGGGAGGGTGATAATGTGCTAAGAAGGGGAAGGGACTAGTTAAAGAGTATCTATGAATGACCCATGGATATGGACAAGAGTGTGGGAACTAACTATGGGAAAGGCAGGGTGGGATGGGTGGAGGAGCATAAAGGGGAAAAATTGGGATAAATGTAATAGAATAACAATTTAAAAAAACTTAAAAAAAAACCCAGAAACCCGAAACACTAATTCAAAAGAATATATGCACCCTCATGTTCACTGAAGCATTATTTACAATAGCCAAGATCTAGAAACAACACAAGTGACCAAGTGAGCAGATGAAAAAGCTATGGTACATTTACATAATGGAATACTACTTGGGTGCAAAAAATAAAAAAAGAAACCTTACCTTTTGTGACAGCATGGATGGCCTGGTTATTATTATGCTATATGAAATAAGTCAGTGAGACAAAGACAAATACCATACATCTCACTTATATATGGATTCTAATGAACAAAATAAACTGACAAAAAAGACAGGCATGGAAACATGGAACAGACTGACAGATGTCAGAGGGCAGAGGGATTGAAAGGTTGGGTGAAAAAGGTGAAGGAATTAAAAATCATTTTGTGTATGTATGGTCTGTCCAAAGGTACCCAGCAATATAATATGAAAAATAGAATACAGACATTTTTGAAGACAATACAAGAAACACTGTATATATGACAATGACGCCTCAGTCCCCTTCAAAGTAGGTACCTTGGGCCTTACCTCAGTCCCCTTCAAAGTAGGTACCTTGGGCCTTACACAGTTCTCCCAATAGCCATCAGCTGCCTCATCATATTTTCTTGAATCTCATTGATGTTATGAAATCTATTCCCTTTCAAAAGTGATTTTAGTTTTGGGAAAAGCCAGAAGTCACGTAGTGACAAATATAGGCTGTAGGGGAGGGTTGGTCACCTGGGTGATTTTATGTTTCACCAAAAAACTCTGCATGAGATTTGATACAGGAGTGGGTGTGTTGTCATCATGAAGCTGCCAGTCACTAGTTGCCCAGAGCTGAGGCCTTCTGAATTATTGAATAGTTTCTGCAGAGGAATTTCAAGTTTAACGCAAGATGTGATGCAGATTCATTGTTCTACTCAGTCATTTTGATTGCCATGGCCACACAGTACACACGCTCACTCAACAGCATCTATCACCCCCACTGACTAGTACAGTGAAGTCATCATTTTCATGCATGTGCATTCCAGTCCACTCCTTGGCTATCAGGTTATATCTATGCTGCACATACCATTCTCATTATATTAACAATGGCGGGACTTTTTCAGGACAGACTACATATATCTCACATAGACAGAGAGCAGTGTGGAGACAGTCAGAGGAAAAAGGGTTGGGGGTAGGTGGGGGTGAACAAAGTGGGCATTAAAGGAACGTAAACAGACTGCTTTGGACAGTGGGCAGCACAAGACACAGTGTGCAGATTGTGTTTTGTGAATTTGTACACTTGAAACTTGTATGATTCTGTAAATAAATGTTGCCCCAATAAAGTCAATTTAAAAATTATTTCATTAGCAAATATCAATATTTGTCTCACCTGTCAATGATATTAAAATGCTTTGATCTTGTGTTAAAATAAATGAATAAATAAGTAAAAATAAAAAAGATGACTCTTTGTGCCACAATCACATAATACCATATGGGTCAGAAAACAAGTCTTATATTTAAGAGAGGAAAAATGTAAAATGAATTAATCAGTAATCCTTTATTATATATTTCCATGTTAGTAAAATAGGCTTCATATGTGGTACATTCATTTGAAATGTTCTTTCAGTATGTAGTTATTCCTATTATAGTTTCTACTTGTTCATAATAAAAGCTCTTGTTAGTATTGCCCTATTCAGTAGTTCTGGAGTACTATTCAATTTCATGCAGACTGAGAGGTGAACAAACACCTTGTGAACTTAATTTAGGCTAAGTTATATTGGTCTTCTATGACACTGATTTACAGTAAGAAATATAACTTTGGTATTTGTCTTATTCCTGGCACAGAGCTCCTAATGGCCTTGGAATTTCCTAGATGATAAAGCCAAAGGACATCACCAGATGGCCAATACAAAAATTAAATAGACTACGTTATTGGAAGCAGGAGACGGAAAAGCTGTATTCTTTCTGCCAAAACAAGACCAAGAGCAGATTGTGGTGCTGCCCACAAACTGTTAATATCAAACATAGGAGCAAAGCTAGAGAAAAGTAATAAAAGAATCATGGTGCCAAAATATAATGTAAATAACATTCCTGATGGATTTAAAGTTCACATATAAAACAGATTTGCACTGCTAAACTTAAGTGATCAAGGACCAGAAGAACAGTGGAAGGACACTAGAAATATATTAGGAAAAAAATGTAAAAAGGCAAGAAAAATCAAGATGTCTGACAGAAGAAACACTAAAAACTGCTAGACAGGTGAGAGGCAAAAGGTGACAGAAAGAACCCGAACTGCAGTTTTTCAATGACTATCATGTAGAGATAAAGAGAACTATTACAATAGTCAATGTAAGGAGACCAAAGAGAACAAAACCAAAACACCAAGAGATGTCTACCAGAAAACTCAAGAAATAATAGGGAAATTCAAACCTAGATTAGGCATGCTGAATGACCACCAAGGAAGCACATTACCTGACCAGGAAAAAATAAAGGAAGGGTGGAAACAGTATACTAAAACTCCATACCGAAAAGACAAAGGGATGACAGATACCCTTACAGATGATTCCAAAGAGAAAGAACCTGTAATTATAAAGAGCAAAGTGAAAGATGCCCTGAAAGTATTAGGAATAAACAAATCACCAGGGGTACATGGGATATAGATAGAATTATTTCAAGCCACAGACACTGAATTTGTCAAAATGCTACCAAAAATATGTCAACAAATATGGAAAACAAGACAGTGGCCTACAGTTTGGAAGTGTTCCACATGCATCCCAGTTTTCCAGAAGGAGATGCTAACAAGTCCAGACTATAGAACCACCACTCTAACTTCCCACACAAGAAAACCAATGCTCAGGGTGATGCAACAAAGGCAACCTTGTATGAAGAAAGGGATGTTCAAGCTGGACTCAGAAAAACAAGAGGCACTCAGACCTAATAGTGAGCATTTGCTGGATACTGGACGGCTCCAAAAAGTAGCAGAAGAAGGTTAGTCTATGCTTTATAGACTACAGTAAAGCTTCTGACTGTTACATCATGCAACAGTCAGTGCTTGCTCTGGAAAAAAAAAAGGGGGGGGGGTTGTTCCTTAGCATTTGACTGTCCTGATGTATATAACCTGTACTGTGGACAGGAAGCCATTGCCAGGACAGAATATGGACAGACTAAATGGTTTCGTATAGGCAAAGGTGTCAAACAAGGATGTATTTTATCTCCCTGTTTGTTTAATGTGTACACAGAACATATGGTTCAAAAAACTGGACTAGACTTAGAGAAAGGGGAGAAAATTGGTGAAAGAAATATGAATAACCTAAGATATGCAGATGACATCAGCTTACCTGCAAGAAGTAGCAATGATTTGAAATGACTTCTGAGGAAACAGAAGAAAGTGCCAAAGCAGGACTGCAATTGAGTATCAAGACAAAACTTGTGACTATGGAAGAGTTAGCACACCTTTTAACAGAGACAATGAAGGCACTGAAATTATTCAAGATTTTGCTTACCTTGGTCCAGTAATCAATTTAAATGTAGATTGCAAGGGACATAAAGGAAAGAATAAACAAATGGGACTTCATAAAAATAAAAAGCTTCTGCACAGCTAAAGAAAACATCAGCAAAATCAGAACAGAATCAACCGTATGGGAAAATATATTTGCAAATGATACCTTGGACCAGTGTTTGATCTCCAAAATATATAGAGAACCCACACAACTACACTCCATGAAGACAAAAAACCCAGTTAAAAAATTGGGCAAAGGACCTAAACAGACACTTCTCCTAGGAAGACATACAAAAGGCCCAGAGACATATGAAAGGATGCTCAGCATCACTAGCCATTAGGGTTGCAAATTAAAACCACAATGAGATACTACTTCACACCAGTCAGAACAGCCATCACAAACAAATGAACAAACAAGTGCTGGCGAAGTTGTGGAAAAAAGGGAATCCTAATACACTGTTGGTGGGAATGTAGACTGGTACAGCCACTGTGGAACACAGCAGGGATGAAGTGTGTTCCTCAAAAAACTAAAAAACTAAAAATGGAACTGCCTTTTGACCTGGCAATTCCCCTGCTGGGATTACACCCTAAGAATCCTAAAACACTAAAGAACCTATGCACCCCTATGTTCATAGCAGCACAGTTTACAATAGCCAAATGCTGGAAACAGTCTAAATGCCCATCAGTAAATGAGTGGACAAAAAAAACTGGTACATTTACACAGTGGAATACTACATAGCAGAAAGAAAGGAGCTCATACGCTTTGCAACAGCATGGATGGAATTGGAGAGCATTATGCTAAGTGAAATAAGCCATGCAGTGAAAGACAAATACCATATGATCCTCACTTATAAGTTAAATCAAATCAACAAAATGAACAAGCCAGTAAAATATAACCAGAGACACTGAAATAAACAACAAACTAACAGTAACCGGAGGGAAGTGGGGAGAGGGATAATGGGGAAAAATAGGGGAAGGGCTATCAAGGAACATGTATAAAGGACACGTGGATAGAGAGGCAAAGGGGGTAGGTTTGAGGGTGGGAAGAAAATGGAGACAACTGTACTTGAACAACAATAAAAAATTATAAAAAAATAAAATCGCTGTTCCATGTGCTAAATAAATAAATAAATAAATGTAGCCTGCAGCCAAAATATCAAAAGAAGGCTGAAACTCAGAAGGGCAGCGATGGAGAATTAGTAAAGATCACCAAGAGCAAAGCTGCATCCTTAGAGACCCATGCTACGATCATCCACACCCTTGTATGTTACTATGTACAAATGCAAAAGTTGGACAGTGAAGAAGGCTAATGGGAAAAAAAGGAATCATCTGAAATACAGGGTAGAAGAGAGCTCTACAGATGCTCTGGACTGCCAGAAAGATGAATAAGTAGGTCCCAGAGTAAATTAAGCCCAAAACATTGCTGGAGACAAAAATGACAAAACTGAAATTGTACTGAAGGCACATCATGAGAAGGGAAGGTGTTTTGGAAAAGACAATAATGCTGGGAAAAATGGAAGGCAGTAGGAAAAGAGGAAGGCCAAATATGAAATAGACTGACACCATAAAGAAAGCCATAGGAATGAATGTGCAAGAGCTGGACAGGGCTGTTAAAGGCAGGATGTTGTGAGTATCACTCATTCATAGGCTTGCCAGGAGTGGGAACTGCCTCAAAAGCACATAATACACACAGGAGTCAAAAAGGTGAAAGGAAAGTCTTTTGTTGTTCATAACAAGCTCCTTTCAACCACATCTGAGTTTGTATCAGTGAGGTGACTTTCTGAAAGCTGCTAAAGATGGGGCTGGTTATCTGCAGAGGCAACCACATGATTAGAGGGTTGGAACTTTCAGCTCCACCCTGAGAACACCAGGAAAGGCTGTGGGGGGTGCAGGTTGAATGAATCACCAGTGGCCAGTGACTTAATCAATCATGTAATGAAGTCTGCATAAATCCCCAGAAGGAGGGAGTTCAGAGAGCTTCTAGGCTGGTGAACACTCTGTGGCCTTTTGCATACAACTTACCCTATGCATCTCTTCATCTAGCTATTCATTTGTACCTCTGAAATATTGGCAATAGTAAGTAAACTGTTCCCTGGATTCTGTGAGTAGCTCTAGCAATTTACTGAACCTGAAGAGGGAGTAGGAGGAACCTCCAATTTGTAGCCACCTGGGACAGAAGTTTTGAGTAACCTGGGGAACTGTTACTTGAAAATGGCATTTAAAGTAGGGGAAGTCTTGTGGGACTGAGCCCTTAACATGTGGAATCTATTCTAATTCTGGTTAGCATCAGAATTGAATTGACTGAATTGAATTGTAGAACTCCCAGCTGCTGTCAGAGAATTGGTCAGTGTAGAAAAAAAAAACTTCCGGTGTTGAAGAGTTGTGAGCATGAGAGAAAAGGAAAACACTAATTTTTTTTTCTAGACACCTCCCATAGGTAAGAGTCTTCCAATTTGGTTTTATGATTGATATCTTTAAAATGTTATTACAATAAACACTTTATTTAGTTACCACGTGAAGCCTGTACTTCTACCACTTTCTATCTTTAATGTTAGCAGCAATGAAGTACACTTATAGGGAGCATTTCCTTATGAAAATTGATCACTTTAAATGCACACAAAAAGGTGTCAGGAAAGGGCAGAAGAAGTAAGTTACAAAGTTTAATTTCATTCGGATTTGGAGGAAGGCTGCCAGGATAATTTTTTATACTTGCTAAAAACAAAAAGGGTCAAAAACCAAAAAGATGTCCATGGACTCCCTCTAACTGTCAAGATAAAAAAAAAACTGTATGCAAAAAAAATTATTTTAGTAACTCACACAGCATAATTGTCTATCATTACAAATTCACACTATTACTATTCATCTTATTGATGTAGAAATTAAAATCAATCTTATATTTATTCTTATTAATCAAGAGTCCAATCTAGCCCTTGCTGGTGTAGCTCAGTGGATTGAGCATGGGCCTGTGAACCAAAGGGTCACTGGTTCAATTCCCAGTCAGGGCACATGCCTAGGTTGCTGGCCAGGTCCCCATTGGGGGAACACATGAGAGGCAACCACACATTGATGTTTTTCTCTTTTTACCTCCCTTCGCTTCTCTCTAAAAATGAAAAAAAAAAAAAAGAGTCCAATCTGGACTTAGGCGGTCTGAGTCATCGGCTTCACCAGTGAGTGATCCTAGGTACATCCCTACTCTGCACGGCACTCCTTTCTTTCATCTTCAGTTTAAAACTCCCTATGATGGTGTTTACTGTGTAGGACTCAGCCTATTATGTAATAATTTTTTTAGGGTATTAAAATACTGGTTAGCCAAAGTGCAGGGAGTAATGCAATTCTAGCACTTCACAAATACAAAAAAATATCTGGCCTGTTTCTCTTCCCTTAAGCAGGAGAACTTCCTGGCATCAGATTAAACAAAAGAATGGTTCCAACTTAAGCTATCTCATTTAATTTCCTCTGAACTTACTTCTGTTTTTTCATAATGCCACATATAACCTACTGTTAAAAGAACTAATAAACACTCATTATAACTGAAATAGTAGCAAATCATGCATAAAAGGAAACATGAAAAACCCAGTATATATCCCAAGGGAAAAACATTCCATTCCAGATGTAACCACACAGAAAAGCTGGAGTCTAATAACAGCGACAATAGTCACCTAATCAAAGCGCATCCAAAAAATAATCAGAATGCTGCACTTGAGAAAAATCAATGAACAAAACAATTGCACAATAGAAGCATATGTGAATATTAGTACAATCTGAGCATGCTAGGGCCAGCAGCCCTAGAATAATGACATTACCACATTAGGAAATATAATGCTTATGCACAAAGAAATCACTGCATAAAGTCACAGAGGCTAAACACAGTGAGGCCACAAGAGTATGCCTCCAAAATGCCTGTTCCCTTCATGTTAATCTCTTGTGCTCTTTAGGCAAGAAGTGAATTCATTAATTTTCCCTAGGAACAGGGAAAACAAAATAATATTGAGTGCAAAGAACAAAGCCCTCAGTTCAAATAAATGTAATAACAGCCACAGTATTTTTGGCATAGGTTCATAGGTAGAAGACTGCCTCATTCAGGGTGAAAGTTTCTTGGAATATGCTAAAGTCATTCAAATAAAAAAGCAAAATTCAATTACAGATCATAACTCATACAATATATTAACATTTCTCAGCTTCTAAAATGACTGTTTTCCAAAGGCTTCACTGTGGGTAGAGATCAAAGTGCCACTTTACATGTAGTTTATTTATTTGTCAAATGATAATACCCCCTTAACAGGGTAATTCTAAGAAAAAAAAAAGAGACTATACATGAAATTGCTTTAAAGAGATAAATAGAATTTTAACAAATGGTATTGTAAGTAAAATTAAAATTCTAAATTCAACTCAATTACTTCCTTTTGGTACATGGAGTTGAAAATTTTATTACTGTCTGTTATAAAATATATCACATGTAAAAGTATATAAAATGTATACATTCAGCTAAAACAATACTAATTTTTAATGGACCCAGATATATAACCCATTCATTTTAAGAAATGGAACATTACTAATACCTTGGAGGCTCCTAGAAATCTATTTCTCAATTTCATTAACCCATTCCACACTATCTTAGATCTTGTGCTAATCATTTCCTTATTTTCATTTATAGTATTGACACATTTATATGTATTTCTAAACTATATCTATCTACCTATTATCATCTATCTCTATCAATCCATCTTCCACCCGTCCATTTTTTGAGTTTTATATAAATGAGATATGCTATATGTACTTGTCCTTCAACTTTTACACTATTTTTCTCACAGTAATTTATTGACATTATCTAATTTTTCATATAACATCTAAGGTTAAAGGAATGTACTATACCCCTTTAAAGCAGAGAAAATGAGGCACAGTAGAACTAGCAACTTGCCACATTATATGAGAGGACAATGGACAAATCTTTTACAGTAATTTTTAAAGTAAAGCTAACCAATGACTGTCTCAGAGTGTTTTATAACACATTCATATTTTTAGCTTCAATGAAACTAAAACATTTCTGTAGTGCTAAGAGCACAATTAAATTAATATTTTTAAGTTGATTTTACACAGCTAGTATTTTTGCTTTCATATTAAAAGGGAAGTTATATTAAAGTGTGCTCACAATGCAAAAGCCCTAAACAATATTTAAATATATTAGTTAAAAGGAAAATAAGAATAAATTAAATAAGGAATATCAAGAGATTTGGTTTTCTCTTAGGGTATGAACTATTCAAAAACAGCCATATTATGGAATATTCTAATTAAAGAAGATGGCTCCTTAAATAAGCAATTAGTTTAATACTAATTAATCCAAAGATATCATTCACCTGAGCAAGTGGTGGAAGAATCTCCTTGCATATTTGCTGATTTGGTCTCTATATTCCAATATAGTTGTATCCAGGAGTGGTCTTGTTGGAGCATAGAAGGTTCCAAGGCTTGCCTCAAGCTGTGCTGTGGAATTCAAACATAGCAGCATTAAAACAAGTGAAACTCCTTCAATTACAACAGAATAGTCATGTTTGCAGTCAGTCAGGTTTTGCAAACTTGGATGAAATGTGAGCTTGTTGCAGGAAAGATGAAATTAAAATATGACAGCTGGTACAAAAACAAACCTGTGTATAAACTTTCACTTAAGGCAAAGCTGACAATGACTCTGAGCAACAAAAAAGCTGTCAAAACTGAAGAAATCCATAATGAATCAACCTCTCACCACAAATGGGTAATTAAAACAGTGACTCATCAAAGTAACACAGTTTGAACTAGTATTTCCAACAAAATCAACTGTATGCTCAACATTTACTCTCTTTAGTTGAAAGGAGAAAACTAACCTGTCTACACTGGGAACTGAAATCAATATTAGAAATGATTTTTAAAATAATACAAATACTACAAATAAAAATAATCTTACTGTAATATCTATAGAGATATTAATATCTCTATCACAATTTTAAAGAAATAGTGCAAGTTCTTACACAGTCCCAAAGTCCCGTCCTAGATACTAAGATTGTTGCTTTGGTCCAGGTGTGAAAGCTAACACCCCTGGGAGGGACAAAGTGCTAATCTCCTTGGGGTCAACTGACACCTTCCTAGGAAAGAAGGATCGGAGAGGCAGGTTTTGATAAATCAGAGCACTGTAATTAGGAGAAAGAGGCAAGTTTTGCTTCGCAATTTTACCAAGACATGCATATAGGGTTGTATTTCCTCCCAGAAATACCTGGAAGTTCTATAATTACCACAATGGTGATAGAATGAATATATATGACAATACTACAATTCATAGTAAAACTTCACTGATTCTTATGCTACTTACTAGCATGTGGTTGAATAAATCATTTTTTATTTAGTGAAACTCTTTAGTTTTAGGCATATTTAGGTTTGAAAGTACTGAATACCTCATCAGAGTAATTGCTATGGACTTGGCTAAGCTGTAAATAATTTCTTTTTTAATCTCAAATCTAGAGAGTAAAGTAAGATGAACTTTAGAGGTATTTTCTTTCAAAGCAGCAGTCAATTTAGATTAAAATTGAATACAGCAATGCTATTGTGAAAACAAGCCAGATTCTCTAGCCATCGCTTGTTTTCTTGACAGCATGTTTTGTACATCTGAAATGTTCAAGCCTACATGGAACACTCGGAACTCCCAGCACAGTTATAGATTCATTAGATAACCCAGCTTGATGTTTAAGGCAGAAATGAAGATCTGCCACAACATGGCTAAAAATAAAAGAGCCCACTGGGTTTCACTAATAAAAGGAAAACAAATTACCATGTCAAATTTGTTAGACTCAGATAGAATAAATCTCAACAGAGAAGAATTCTGAATGTTTTAGAAGTGTGTTTTGCAGTTACTTGGAGAAAATGCATATGGCTTCTTAAAATGTACATATTCTAATAACCCAGCATCATACAAGCATTTTATTTTTAAAGACTACTACCATACAAGCATTTTATTTCCAAATCTCCCCAATATTGTTCCTGCAAATATTCTATATTAAGGCAAAAATCTGATAATGCCATTTGTGAATCCCTAACAATCTTTCTTACAACACAGGAATCTTACAATACAAATTCACTAACTAAGATGTTAGCAATTTCTCAGTGTCCTGAGTCACAGTAAAAATTTACTTTCTCCATATCACTTCAGTTATAAATTTAGGATCTCTTGTACAGATATGTGCGACATAACAGGTTTTCTTTAGGGACTCTGCTACTTTTTTTTTTCTTTCTCTCTATTATTTACCCAATCTTGAGAGCGTACCAATACTAAGAAATAATTACTTGAAATAACTACGCAGGCAGAAATATGACAGTAACTCCTAGTACCTAAAATTTTCAAGTTACATTCTTTTTATTTTTAACTAATATTTGAATACCTACTGTGGGCCGAGCACTCTGCTTGGCATTTTCTCATTGTAGAAATACTGGAATCCCCATAGATGGGTTGGACTACCTCCAAAAAGCACATTCAAGTAACATTAAATAAATATTTATTGTGGGCCTCCTGTGAACTAGGCCAAGTCCCATGATGCAGACTTCCTGAAGGAACATGTTCTTATTGATTATTCTTCTCTAAAATTACTAAAAGGAAGGTTAGATACAGAATTCTATCTATTTACTTTGAAAACAGAATAAGAAAATCTATAAACCTGCAAAGAAAATAGAGGAAAACAAGTTCTCCAGTTAGCACCTTTTGATATATTTCCTGTTTCCCCTACCTTATAAACTACCCCAAGGACAGTTTCTCATTGGCTACAAATTAATGTCTATGACTTCCTACCATTAATGTTGATGTTTATTGCAAAGATTTGAAATAAAGAAGCAAGTGCAAAATGTTTAGGTTCATTTTACATTAAGTAAATAAGTAAATCATAATAAATATAACATACTGATAAATGACATATAAAAATTAATTTCATTATTGTATATGGCACATATGTGGTTTTTTCTTAACAAAATCTTACCTCTTTTTGACAATAAACATCTGAGATCCTACTTATAGCAGGAAGGTAGGGCAATTCAAGAAGGCAGAAGGGAGAGTGGTATCAGAAGTAGAAGTTAGAATGAAAAGAACCAGCAGCAGCCTGGGCTGCAATTCTGACACAAAAATACACACACATACAATCAGGGGTTAAGGACTATTGTCTGGACAAAGGACTTGGGGTATGAGAGAAAGATATTGATGTCTGAAGTGAAGGAGGAATAAGGACCTTTGTTTGGGGCCTTCTGTCTACCAGGCCCTAGCAAGTACATAAAATTCTTGATCAAAGTTTGAAATCTGAGTATATTCCACACATGAACTTACACTGAACTATATACAATGACTGCACTGTAAGTTCCAAAATAGTATATACAGGAAAGTTGTTATTTATGTTGATAAATACTACATAGTAAGTACCATATGGGAGTATTTTTGATATCTAATCTTGTCAGTTTTAATAAGGCATTAACATTTTTGTCTTTTAGTCTTCAATAACATAACTCAAAATAACACTTATAAATAACTGACTAAATAAAATGTACTTCATGTATATGTAAAACCCACTTATGAAATATATTTCAGGTCTGACCTTCTCTCTCTGGAGTGAGCTTTCGCCTAAGAAGATGGTTCACAATGGCACTCATGCTGATAAAGCACTGGTGGCCCAGAGTGTCCCAGTTCATACTGCTCAGGATGTTTATCGCCTCATAGATCTCATCATAGTGAATGTACTGGAAGATGAGGTCTACCAGGCCCAGCTGTCCTTGTGTGAAGATACCTGTAACAAAAAATGTAAAGCCAAGTAAATCTTTTAAAAGTAAAAATGAGAATAAAACAGTTTTCAATAAAGTACCAAAAAAAAGTAATCACTTCTTGCATACATGCTAGAAATGTGAAATTTGGGGGATCCAAATTTTAAGTAATATGGATTTGTGGTTAAATCTTCATTTTAAATAATACCTACCAATTCTGTCTAGCTTATTCTTGTCATTTCAGTACATATTAACTAATTTATATTCCATTAATTAAACTGCTTAAACTAAAAGTGAATAAGCATGAGAAGAATATTTGGTAGATGACAATAGCTAACACTATCTTTCCCATTAGTTGTTTAGGATTCTGTTATATACATTTAAAGGCAGGGTTGTGATGTGAACACAATTCTTATAGGCCAGCTTCATTAGTTCTAACTTGCACTTAGTCCTCAGCTCCATGTACTTTGGGGAGAGGGGAGTACAAATGTACAAATGACAAATATAATATGACTATACAAATGCTTTTGAGACTGTCTTTATTAATTGGCACTCTTAACTGATAGTTTTTTTATAGTTACCACATACCAGTTTATTTTAAATTGGCATTTAGAGATTATTCTCTTCTACTAAAGTAAGAAATGATCAGTATTAAACCTGCTATTGCTCCCCTTTACAACTAATATTTGCTATAAAGTATTGTGGTAAGATAGAAACATATTTGTTTATCCTTTTAAATGAAAGCAAATCCACTTCTAATCTTAGAGGAACAAGAACACAAAACAAATGTAGGAGAATTCAGTTCTAGTTTTATTTTATGAACATTTTAATCTGGCTTACCTCATTTGAAACTAACAATTCCTGTATAGTTAAATAACAGTAAGTAGTAGGGCTTTTAAGCAGGTTATTATTTTTAAAATCTTTTTTTTTAAGATTTTATTTTTATTTATTTATTTTAGAGAGGGGAGGGAGGGAGGGAGAGAGAGAGAGAAACATCAATGTGCGGTTGCTGGGGGACATGGCCTGCAACCTAGGCATGTGCCCTGACTGGGAATCGAACCTGCGATGCCTGGCTCACTAAAATCTTTTAAAAATGGTTGGCAGTAAAAATCTTTTTTTAACATTTCTATAAATTTATTTATTTTTAAATTGTTGTTCCATTTTCCCACCACCACTTTCCCGGCCCCACCCACTCCCACCTCCCACCCTCAATCCTGCCCCCCTTTGGCTTTCCCCATGGGTCCTTTATACATGTTCCTTGATGACCCTTCCCCTTCTTTGCCCCGTTTCCCCTCTCCCTCTCCCCTCTGGTTACTGTCAGTTTGTTTTTTATTTCAATGCCTCTGGTTATATTTTGCTTGCTTGTTTTTATTCAGGCAAAGTTTACAAGTTTGAGTGAGTCTGCACAAACTTCTCAGTACAAATATTCATAGAGCTAAATGAGAAAATGTACATGAAATTTGTAAGCTGTAAAGCATATTAAATATTACTGCGTTTCTTTTCATTACTATAGTCATTTGACTGCAATGGTTATAGGTTTCAGGATTTTAAAAATATATTAGTTTATGAGAAAAATACCAAAATTCTTCATATTAACTTCAAGTCACATCAAAAAGAGAGCCTGTGCTATATCCAACAGGATTCAACTTGATAAAGAATCTGGGGAATTGCCCTGACTACACAATAAAACTTTACTATTCCTTTTGTGTTGGGAAATTCAACGAATGCTACTGTCCAAAAGCCTTCGTGAGTGTAGTCAAGCACTGAAAGTCCTCATAAATCAGAGTGGTTCCTTGGAAGTAGACATTAATGTGGAGGAAGTTTGCAGGAAACTGAAAATATCCAAAATCTGCTGAATCTATCTATACCTTATGCAGCACTTTTAGCAAGAGAAAGAACTGAATTTTGAAAAGCTAATATAAAATATAATCATAATCAAATTGTGCAAAAGGTGATAAAGAAAACAACTTTAAAGAGCAACTCAAAAAAAGAGAAACAAAGATATGAAATGCAAACTTTGCTTCTGAAATTAGGCAAGCCAGAAGAGAACAGTAAACCTTTTAAAAATGTTGATAGAAATGAATTAGCCTAAAATTCTACATCTTTATAATAAAAAGTTGAAAATTCATGAAGAACCATAACATTTTAAATAACAGAGCTCTGAAATAATAAAGTAAAAACAGAGAAAAAGAGAAATAGTCAATTCTATAATTATAGTTGGAGATTTCAGCACTTTTTATCACTGAAAGAACATATAAACAGAAAACAAGCACAAACAGAAAAATAATTGAAAAACATTATTGATGATTTTGACCTAACTGGTATTTATAAAACATTTCACACAAGAACATTAGAGTACACATTCTTTTTAAGTACACAAAGAATGTCAGATGGAGCATATTCTGGGTGATAAAACAAGCCTCAGTAAATTTAAATGTTTTGAAGTCACACAGAGTAGGTTCTCTGACCACAACAGAGTTAAATTAGATATCAATACAGAAAGATACCTGGAAAATCTCCAAATATCTAGAAATTAATCAACATTCTTCTCAATAATGTATGGCTTAAAGAAGAAATTACAAAGTAAATTAGAAAATATTTTGAAATGAATAAAGTTTTAAAATAATATCAAAATTTGTAAGGTGTGGCTATGGCAGTACTTAGAGGGAAACATATAGCTGTTTCAATTAGATAAGGAGAAAGGTGTGAAAATAAAAAAATCCAAGCTTCCGTATTAAGATCCTAGGGAAAGAACAGTAAATTAGACCTAAAGTAAACAAAAAGAAATAATAAAAATAAGAAATAGAAATAAACAAAGACTAGAGAAGATAAATGAATTAAAAAACTGTCTTTGAACCACTGGAAGGTGTCACAGATTTTTTAGTCTAGTTAGGAGTGACTTCTATGAAACAGCCTGGCCAAATTGGAAAGAGAAATTTCACTCATTTGGCTGCTTTTTTTTTCCCAAATAAAAACTTACCTTACAGCCATTTTTAGATTGAGAAGCTAAACTGAACAAACAATTCAAATTCTATCTTAAGGAAGTATGATTTTAGGAATGTTTTTCAGTTTTGAAGTTTAAAACTTCAACTGAAAATGAATTTTTATAGGAATTGTTAATTGCCATTTGTACCCAGTACTGCATGTATTTGTGTACATACAAGTGTATGTGTGTGTACATACATACTATATACGTATGTAATACAGCCTGGCACTGCATGACACTGGCTGCATATTGGGGATTGCAGTAAGGGCTAGTGAGCTGGGGAAATACTGTGTAAATTTAGTAACTACTGGTTTTTAAATTAATGAATACTTAGCCTTTCCATGTGCAGAATGGCACAAGAGCTTGACACTTAGGAGTCTGACAAGCTGAGACATTTGCTATTTAGTTTCAGACTGGGGAAATAGTCTAGTATTTGGCATTAAGACTGCCAAGACTGGCTCAGTTTGAATCATCATTCTCTCGCCTTCATCCAATGGGGATTTAACAAAAACTATCAAAGCTCATTCAAGAAGGGATAGATAAGCTGAATAACCCTTTATTATTTGGATTTGAATCTGTAGTTAGAAAACCGTTACATACACAACACATACACACTCATATTGGAATAGATACATGCACACAACCTGTATGTCCAGATGTCTTCACCGGTGAATTCTCTTAAATATTAAAATAAGAAACAATATCAACTCTACAGACCTCAAAATATAAGAAGAGGGAACACTTCCCAATTCATTTCGTGATGTTCGCATTACACTGATACCAAAACCAACTAAGACATTAAAGGAAAAGGAAAAGTAAAGACCAGTATCTCATATAAATAGATACAAAAATTAGCAAAGCTACAACACAATTAAAAAGGATAATCATCATAAACAAAGAGAGATTTATCTGACAAACGCAAGGTTGCTGAAACATCTGAAAACTAGTTAATATAATTTGCCATGTGGCCAGATAAAATATATGATAATTTCAATAGATGTAGAAAAAGCCCTTGAAAAAATTCAACATACACTCAAAATAATACACCTCAGCAGGCAAGTAATGGAAGGGGACTTCTTTGCCCAAATAACATCATACTTAGAGTAAAAGATTAAATGATTTTCACCAAAGATAAGAAACAAGGCAAGGATGTCCTCTCTTGCAACTTCCTACCTGGTATAGTAAGGGAATGAAACAAACAAAAAGGCATATAGGTTGGATAAGATGTAAAACTGTTTTTCATTGCAGTTGTCAAGCTAACTGGTGTGGCTCAGTGGATTGAAAGCCAACCTGTGAACCAAACAGTTGCTGGTTCGATTCCCAGTCAAAGAACATGCCTGGGTTGTGGGCCAGGTCCCCAGTAGGGGGCATGTAAGAGGCAACCACACATTGGTGTTTCTTCCACTCTCTTTCTCCCTCCCTTCCACTCTCTTTAAAATAAATAAAATAAAATATTTTTTTAAAAGGGGAAGGGTTGTCATGGAACATATATAAAAGGCCCATGGACAAAGCCCAGAGGAGGTAGGACTGAAGATGGGTGGGACAAGGGAAAGTTGTGGCAATAAAATGGAGACAATGGTACTTGAACAACAATAAAAAGGAAAAAAAAATCTTAAAATTGCAGGTGTCATTCATCTATGTAGAAAGTCCTAAGGAACTGACAAAAAAAGTTACTACTAACAAATGAGTTTAACAGTGTTGTAGGATATGTGGTCATATTTTAAATCTTTATTTCTGTAATCCCAATGAACAATTAAAAACACAATCATAGCACCCAAAAATGTGAACAAAATATGCACATCTCTATACTTAAAATTGTAAAACACTGCTGAGAGAAATCAAAGAAGACCTGAGTAATTGGAGACAGAGACTGTGTTTATAGATCAGGAGATTCAATATTGTTAAATTGTTATTCTACCCCAATTTGATCTATGGATTCCATATAATCTCAATCAAAATCTAGGAGGTCTTTTTGCAGAAATTGACAAGTCAGCTTTAAAATTTATGTAGAAATCTAAAGATCTAGAGTAGCCAAAACAATTTTGAAAAAGTAGAACAAAGTTAGAGGACTAACAGAACCTAATTTTAAGGCTTACTATGAAACCACAGTAATTAAGGCGATGTGGTACTTACTTACGTAGAGACACACAGATCAGTAGGAGAGAAAAGAGTCTATTCATAGGCACACACACACGCGGCCAATGTAATTCAATGAGAAAAGGATAATCTTTCCCACAATTGGTGCTGACACAATTGAATATTTATATTAGAAATTTAATTTCAACCCATACCTCACATCACATGCAGAAAATTAAGTTGAAATAGACAATAAACCTAACTGTGAGAACTAAAACCATAAAACTAGAAGAAAACAGGGTTAGACAACAATTCCTTTGATGGGACATAAAAAGCACAAGCCATAAAGCACAGAATTTTAAGAATTGGATTTCCTTAAATTTAGAGACTTCTACCTGAAACACACCATTAGAAAATGAAAAGGTAGCCCTGGCAGGATGGCTCAGTTTGTGGGTGCATTGTCCTGTACACCAAAAGGTTGTGGATTCAGATCCTGGCTGGGCCCATATCTAGGTTGTAGGTCTGATCCCCAGTTAAGGCGCATATGGGAGGCAAACAGTCTCTCTCTCTCCCCTCGCCACCTTCTCTCTCTAAAATCAATAAACATATCCTTGGATAAGGATAAAAAAGAAAACAAAAGAAAATGAAAAAGTAAACTATGCTGGAAGAAAATATTCACAATACTAATATCTTACAAAGGACTTGTATTCAGAATATATAAAGCCTTACAAATCAATAATAAACCAACCATTCAATTAAATGTGGGCAAAAGATTTGAAAACATTCCACTGGAGAGACATATGGCAAATAAGCACATAAAAAGATGCTCATCTCCAGTACTCATCAGGGAAATGCAAAATAGCATTACTACACATCCACTAGGATGGCTAAAATTAAAAAGACCATTAATGCCTAGTACGACCAAGGACATGGAGCTACAAAATAGTTTCTTCTTAAGTGAAACATACACTTAGCATGTGGCCCAGCCTTTCTTCTTCCAGGTTTTTCTCAAGAGAAATTAAAATACATGTCTATACAAAGGCTTATACATGAAAGTATGTGGCATTTTTAGTGATATTAGCATAAATATTAAAACAATCCAAATGTCCATCAACAGGTGAAAAGACGTACAAATTGTGGTTTAATCTATATAATGGAATGCTACTCAGTAAAGGAAAATTCACAGATATACCCATCAATATGGAAAATTCCCACAGATTAATGTTTAGTGAAAGTAGAAAGCCACAAAAGAGTTACAACTTTTTTAGTTCATTTCTATGAAATTCTAGAAGAAGCAAATCTAATCTGTAACAACGGAAAGTGTGTCAGTGCTCTTTAGCTTTGAGGGTTGTGAGGACTGACTGCATAGGGGCCTGAGAAAATTTTGGGTGGGAGTGATGTAAACATTCTCTATGTTGATTGTGGTGGTAATCATGAAGACATATACATTGTTAACACCTACTGACCTGTAAATTTAAAATGGGTACATTTCATTTTCTGTAAATTATACTTCAATAAACTTATTTAAAAATCCATCATGACTCTAACTTGAAGAATACAGAACGCTGTCTGGAATAGTAGTCTACTTCAAATGATTAAGAGATGCAATTTTTTAAAGATATTATTTATTTATTTTTAGAGAGAGGGCAAGGGAAGGAGAACGAGAGGGAGAGAAACACCATGTGCAGGAGATATGTTGATCGGTTGCCTGTTGCACACCCCCAACCAGGGACCTGACCTGCAACCCAGTCATATGACCTGACCAGGAATCAAACTAGCTACCTCTCAGTTCGTAGGACAGTGCCCAGTCCACTGAGCCACACCAGCCAGGGCGAGATCCAATTTTAAGATGACTAGGGATATAATAAAGTATTTGACATTTCCTTCCAGCAATTAATTGCCACCTGGGTAAAGTATAATATTTAAATAATTCACTATAAAATAACTCTTTTGAAGAAGAAATACTTCTTATAAAAGTTCTAAGAAAAAAATCATAGTGCTTGTTTTTTAGAGTAACAGACACATGCACACACACACATTGCCTATGAGAGAAAAGTTAGCTTTAATTATTTATTTTTTATTAGCTTTAGTTATTTCTTGGTTAACATTATCACTTGAACATTGAACCTTTCCCAACTTTGTAGGCTCTTTGAGAGCATCGTGGGGGCACTGCAGGTGGAGAGAATACTGTCAACACCACCGTGGGAGCATGTGCTGTGACTGGGGAGCAACACTAGTACAGCCCAGTTGGGGGGAAGAAGCCTGAGAGGAAGACGAAGGCTAATCAGCCACTGAAGGACTTCAAGCTGGAAAATCCATGACCAAATCTGCAGTTAGATTAATTGGGGGCTGGGATGGGAACACTGGTAGGCAGATAATTATCGACGGTCACTGCTTGATCATGGGAAAACAGGAAACAACTAGATTAAGGTGATGACAGCAAGGTTGAATAGAATAATGTGTTTCTGAAAGCATTTAGAAGGCAGAATTGAAATTTGGTCACTGATTTGATATGGCATTGAGGGTGAGAGAGGATTCTAGGATGACTTGTGACTTGGGAATCCATCTGAGTAATTGTAATATCCACCAAAATGGAGAACACAGAAGTAGGTTTGGGGAGAAAGATGATGATTTCATATCTGTACATTGTAAGTCTGAGGCACTTGTGTACATTTAAGGGGAGGTGTCCAACAAGCCAAGTGAATATGTGGATGTGGAATCAGGTGTAGTCTGGGCTGAAGTCAGAGATGGCATAGTGAAATTAAAAATAAACTCTGAATCTGTATAAAATGGGAGGAGAGCTAAAAATGGAACCCTAGAGAGCCTCAACCATCAAATTCTGATAAGTCTTCAAGTAAATCAAAGAAATATATGCATCAATTAGAAAGTTACAGGGTGACCTTTCCAAGAGCAGTTCCAGGAGAATACTGAAGACAGAAGCAAGAATTTGGGGCTGTGAGGAATGAATAAGAAGTGAAGAAGCAGAGAAAGTCAGTGTTCACTGATATTCCACTGAGTCTGACTACAAAAGGAAGGTGGACATTTATTTGATTAATAACAGAAGGGAAACAATTTTAAGGAAGAGATGTTTTATGGTATGGTTTGGGTCAGTACCTGCTGATGTAGCAAGATTTGTGGGAGGAGTGGGGAGGGACACAAAGTAAAGGTGTCAAAAGGAATACTGTGGGATTCAGAGTAGAAGTAGTGGTAGAACTAGTCTTGGACAAGAGAAAAGGCTCCTCTTACAGTAAATAGAGAAGGAAGGATTTATGCAAATGTAGATGAGTGGTTGATTGGTTTGTTGGGTGGATGGATAGGTGAGTGGGTGGTAAAAAGCTGATAAACTTAATGAAGAGCCTATTAAAAGGCAAAATTCTTTGAGGGGGCAGGGAGCTGATCATGTAAATTCAAAGAGAGGGGTAAGGATTAGAAAAGGTACTGATGAGAATGGAAAAATTTTAATATCTCAGTGGTATAATTAGGGACTCCTTTTTAAAAAATTAATCTCGGTCTAAGAATGTGGACATATGGGATAGTGATTATATCAGAAAAAGAAATTCTGATTGCATACTGCTTTGTATAAAATAGTACTTCTTGGTTTCTAAATGGGAGGATGACACCTAGCTCCTTCCTGAAAAAGACATGTTCTTTCAATTCTTCTAATAACAGTAGTGATGGCCTTTAAATCCCCAATGCATTTGACTGATGATTATAAGGATTTAGAATGGACGCTCTAGCCTTGGAACAGAGTTTTCTTTCAACATTATACTAACTGACCTATTCTATGTGTCAAACTCCCAAAATCATAGCATGCTGGCACCAGCCACTGCCACGTTTACATATGACAGCATTCTATTTTAAACTATGATCTATCTCAGCTTCTTAAATTGTAAGCTACACCTTTCATGTCAAATTTTCCAAAGCCTTGCATAACAAGCATATGAAAAAAAATCTCATAAATGCTCCCCAGTAGGGAAACTGCACATGTAACTACCTGTTTATATATGCAGTAACTTGAATTATACATGAAAATTCCACATGGCTGCCCAGAATCAGCACTGTGTTAATTCAAGAAGTATATTAAAATTTTTGGATGTATTTAGTAGCAGATCCTAAGAAAAATCTGTCCTTTAAACAAGATTTTCTTTTTTAAAAAATTAAAAGATCTGTTAATTGGAATGTACTGTTTCAAGGAATCTATTCTTCCTAGAGAAAAAAAATAATCTGTAATAAACATTAGTTTAATAACACAGTTTAAAAATCTTGGGAAACCCCATATTTAGATCTTTTAAAGAGTCTGTAAGGCTGTAAATTTTCCCTGTTCTATAAAATTTGTTAAGAGTCATATTGAAAATAAAATTTAAATGATAAATGTCAGTTGCAGAAGTTATCACCTTTTCATTTGAATACTTGACTTCTATTGGATAGTTCTTTTCCAAGAGACCTTCTTTGAAAGAGGTGACAGCCAACTCATTGCCTAATTGATTTAGGAACAGTGCCCAGGGAGACAGTCCAATTAAGTTTACAAGCTGGCAATTAGCAGGAAGCCCTCTAAAGCCCTACACTGAGAGCCTGTTTACTTTAGTAAGAAGGCAAATGTGCTAGAGATAGGAACAGAAAGCTGTGCTTTTTGCAAAGCTGTTGTGAGTAGGCCCACAAGGGAGGGCTGAAGAAAAGCTAGGTATATGTGGGCAGACAGCCTTCTGTTTGACAGGTAACTGGGTAATTTATAGGGTATGTGTATGTGTGTGTGTGTGTGTGTGTGTGTGTGTTTTAACAGACATGCAAAACATCTAACATTCACTTTAATGAGTGTTATGTATGAAGACACATAACTGTTAAAAATGCAGTGGGACAAAATGGGACTGGTTATCTCATAATAAATGAGATTCTAAACATTTTTTCCTTGGACAATATTAACATTATGAATATATTTAGTTGCATTTTTATTATGTAGGAGAAAAAACAGCCCTCACATTATATCCATATCTTTCAGGTTAATCAAGAAATTTTCACTAGATTTATCTCATGTGTTCAATTTTAGAGGCCAAAAGATCCATTAAAAAACAAAGTAAACAGAGCTATTTAATAAACACTACAATATCTTCAAAAACTTAATTTTTTACCACAGAACCAAAGCCTATAAAGAACTTTTAAATGAATTTACTTTCCTAAGTTTTCAAGTAACAATGTGCCTTAATTAAAATCTATTTTTTAAAACCTAGGTGAGATTCTATCAAAAGTTTTAAGCCCTGGCTAGTGTGGCTTAGTGTACTGAGTGACAACGGCCTGAGAACCAAAGGGTCATTGGTTCTATTCCCGGTCAGGGCAAGTGCCTGGGTTGCAGGGAAGGTCCCTGGAAGGGGCACACAGGAGGCAACCACACACAGATGTTTCTCTCCCTTTTTCTCCCTCCCTCCCACTATAAAAATAAATAAATAAAATCTTTAAAAACATTTTTTAAATTATACAAGACTACCTAAAGAATATCATATATTCCAGGGAATAGCTGGTAATGCAAACCTATAACAAGCAAATATATCATAATAATGAAATTGTGTTATAAAGTTTCCAGGTTGAAATGAGCTATCTGAATATATAACTTTTGTAATATTGATGAATCTTTTTGAATATATCTAGCTAAAAGGAAAACAAAAAAAGTGTAAAAATATCTTTACCAAATGCTAATTAAACATGCTCTCTCTTCTTTTAAAACACTTGCTTTACACAATTCCAGTCTGGGAAGCAATGTACACCTGTAACCTAAAATAATTCTAATAGAACACTACTATGTTCCTACAAAGAATTTTTTAATGGACATATTCAGTGCTTTTAAAATATTCACATACCAGCACTTCCAGGCAAATGGATGTGTAGGTAGATACACTTTGCCTCCTCGAACAACCAAAAGAAGGGCAATGACAAATTTAACAACAAAAAATAACCAGAACTGCCAGAAAATCAAACTGTATGGCAGTCTGACAACCAAGAAGTTAAAGAAGAAACACTCGTTCAGACTGTGCCACAATGCAGTGACATGAGTTGTCCCACACTGGTAAATAACTGAGGCTCCACCCCTTACTATGTAACAGGTGTGTGAGACAAAGAAATATGACCTGAATTAAAGAACAGATCAAAACTCCAAAAATAGAACTAAGTGATGGAAAGCCAACTTATCACATGCAGAGTTCAAAACACTGGTAATCAAGATGCTCACAGAAATGGTTGAGTATGGTCACAAAAGAGGAAAAAGGGAAGGCTATGCAAAATGAAATAAAGAAAAATATACAGGGAACCAACAGCAAAGGGAAAGAAACTGGAACTCAAATCAACAGTTTGGAGCAGAAGGAAGAAATAAACATTTAACCAGAATAGAATGAAAAAACAAGAGTTCAGAAGAATAAGGAGAGGCTTAGGAACCTCTAAAACAACTTTAAACATTCCAACATCTGAATCATAGGGGTGCCAGAAGGAGAAGAGGAAGAGCAAGAAATTGAAAACTTATTTGAACAAATGATGAAGGAAAACTTCTCTAAACAGACAAAGGAAATAGACTTCCAGGAAATTCAGGAATCTCAGAGAGTCCCAAAGAAGTTGCACCAAGGAAGCCCACACCAAGGCATCATAATTAAGACATCATAATTAAGTTGTCCAAGATGAAAGATAAGGAGAGGATCTTAAAAGCAGCAAGAGAAAAGGAGACAGTTACCTACAAAGGAGTTCTCATAAGACTATCAGCTGATTTCTCCAAAGAAACCTTGCAGACAAGAAGGGGCTGGAAAGAAGTATTCAAAGTCCTGAAAGGCAAGGACCTATATCCCAGATTACTCTATCCAGCAAAGCTATCATTTAGAATGGAAGGCCAGATAAAGTGCTTCCCAGATAAGGTCAAGTTAAAGGAGTTCATCATCACCAAGCCCTTATTATACGAAATGTTAGAGGGAATTATCTTAAAAAAAGATGATCAAAACTGTGTTCAGTAAAATGACAACCAAGTCACAACTATCAACAACTGAACGTAAAAATCAAAAACAAAAAAAACAAACTAAACAAACAACTAGAACAGGAACAGAATCACAGAAATGGAGATCGCATGGAGGGTTATCAGCAGGGAAGGGGAAGGGTGTGATGGTGGAAAAAGTAAAGGGAATAAGAAGCATAAATGGTAGGTACAAAATAGACGGGGAGGTTAAGAACGGTATAGGACATGGTGAAACCAAAGAACTTATATGTACGACTCATAGACATGAACCAAGTGGCAGGGGAGAATGCTGGTGGGTGGTGCAGGGCAGAGGAGAACAAAAAGGATAAAAATAAATTAAAATAAAATAAAAATATTTACATACATATATTTACATAAAGATAAAATATTCACATACCTACATCTAAAGGAATTTTTTGGTATACAGTTTATTTTGGAAAGTATCAAATGTGGAAGTTCAGGCTTTTTATTCATCACAATAGATACTTACTACAATTTCCAAATTCATCAGTATCATACCCAATGGTTTTAAAGAGTGATCCCTGACATTTGGAAAATCATCCACAAAGTATTCTTAAGGAAATGATATGACATGTTTGAAAGGCAAGAATATTTATGGGATGACAAATAGGTAATCTACATACCAAAAATAGTTTTAGTGTCTTAATTATAGTATCACCGCCATAAACACTTTAGTTTACTTACTCACCAACTTCTTTAACTTACCAAGTTTAAACAAAAGTACACCCAAAGGTCCTCTGTCAAACCTGAGGAAGAGGAGATTAGAAATGCCCCCACTGTCAGGCTTCTGAGAAACAACCTGAGGAGCTACCCACTGCATTTGAACGAGACTGCTGGAAACATCAAAAAATTTTTTGAACTGTAGAGTCTCCCTGGGTGAGCGGTCTTCAGCCAAGAGCTGGATGTTAATAGGGGATAGAGCCATATCAAAAATTTGCAGCTCTCCTTGGTTGCTGCCAACTAGCAGAATGGTGCCACTTGGGTGGCAGCTTATTAATGAAGGCAAAAGTTCAGCCTGGGCTAAGAGAGTCACTCTACGGTGATTTTCATAAAGAATTACTGAAGAATCTTCACATCCCAGAATCAATTTGTCTTCAGTAACATTCCTGCAGCAGCTAATGGCCTTGGATCTTAGTGGTATTCTGGTGACTGAGACACACTGAATTTTGTTCCGAACACATTCATAGATGCAGCTGTCAGCCATGGGCTCTTTGTCTACACTGATGGAGTGCTCCACTGTCAACACCTGGCAAGTCTGTCTGGCGCCAAAGCGAACATCCAGTGGATCCCATTCTGTGCGGACAGAACTCAGAACCTGAAAGAAGTGTATCAAATATGTTCACAAAGAACTTGGTTTTTCTTCAGCTGTCACACATAGGCCTATATATTAATCCAGCATCCTAATGAAGAACATCAATTATCACCTTAAACATATAAGTACATGTATGTAATCACATAGAACACATATGTAAGTATATATAGAACACACATAGCAGAAATTAAACCATAAGATTAACTTGACCACTTTGTTTTAGAAGCTCTATAAATAACTAAAAGATAAATATGTGCCACAGTATATAAAAACAAGTAAGGTAGGCTTTTAGTAAAATAATACAGTTAACAGAATATCTAAAACCTTCAGAAGTTTGATTTTTAAAAGGATGAATGAAGAACATGAAAGAATTTAGCTCATCTCCTTCCCACCCATTATCTTTCCCAATTCTGAAACTATAGGTAAATTATTTACCAAAAATATATTTCTAATTAGTAGGGCAGCACAGACAAAGGAAAACATTTTATAACCCTATTAACAATCTCCTAGAAATATTTTGTTATCAGCAAGGACATGAAGGGTTAAGTACACAAAAGGGTTGGGTAAGAAAAATAACAAGGTAATGTATTGGTTTTAAAATTAAAAAATTAAGACCTGATAAGTAATTTGAACTGTCAATACTTGTTAAGATTTAAAAAGCATCTTTGGGCCCTGACTGGTGTGGCTCAGTGGATTGAATGCTGGGCTACGAACTAAAGAGTCACTAGGTTGGATTCCTTATCAAGGCATTTGCCTGGGTTGCCAGCCAGGTCCCCAGTTGGGGGCACATGAAAGGCAACCACACATTGCTGTTTCTCTCCCTCTCTTTCTCCCTCTTTCTAAAAATAAATAAATTAATTAATAAAATTTTAAAACAGCATCTTTGCTGTAGAACAGCTATAAGAAATACCTAGGCAGAAGATTTCTGGTCAAGATAGAGGCACAGGTAGAAACACTTTGTCTCCTCACACACACACAAGAATTACAAACCTCAAAACAAATAATACCCAGAACTGTCAGATAATCAAACTGTATGGAAGTCTGACAACCAATGATTTAAAGAAGCCATACTCATCCAGATGGGTTGGGGACCTGGAGATGCAGAGACAGGGCTGGAGGGGTGGGGAGACATTGTGTGGCACAAAGAGGTGGTGGTGGCAGTGGTGGCAGAATGGGCAAGAGCAGTCCTACACTCATGTGTGGTGGATAAAAACTGGGAGGGATACCTTGGAAGTGAGCAATCCCATCCCTAGGACAGATCACATAGACCAGGGTTCCAGCAGTAGGAGGATAAATCCCTATAACTTCTGGCTATAAAAGACAGGAGGGGTTGGGACAGCAGAAGAAACTGCCAGACAGGAAACTCTGCTTAAACAGGCCCTTAAACAGCCCCTGCAGTCTTAAAATGTATGAAAACTTACCCACTCTTGGGTTCAACATCAGGGCAAGAACTGGAAGGGTGCTTGCTAGTTGCATACAGGGAGTGGGTGAAGTGACTGGAAATGGGGCGAGTGCCGGCAAACCCCCAGAAGCTAGGCAGTGGCAAGTCCCCTCTCTGAGCCCTTACCCCACACAGAGCCACAAAGCAGTGAAGCGGGTTGCCCCACCCTGGAGACTGCCTAAGGCTCCACCCCACACAATTTACAGGTGCCTTTTACAGGGAGTCAAAGCAGCTCTACCTAACACACAGAAACAAACACAGGGAGGTTGACAAACCGAGGAGACAAAAATATATGGTCCAAATGAAAGAAGAGAACAACACCCCAGAAAGAGAACTAAACAGAACAGAGATGCAGAGTTCAAAACACTGGTGATCAGGATGCTCAAAGAACTCAATGAGTATGGCAAATGCATTAAGGGAAGAAATGAAGGCTACCCTAAATGAAACGAAGAAAAACCTACAGGGAATCAACAGTAAAGGGAAGGAAGCCAAGTTTCAAATCAATGATTTGACGCTGAAGGAAGAAATAAACACTCAACCAGAACAGAATGAAGAAATAAGAGTTCAAAAAAATAAGGAGAGGCTTAGGAACCTCCAGGACAACCTTAAACATTCCAACATCTGAATCATAGAGGTGCCAGAAGGAGAAGAGCAAGAAATTGAAAACTTATTTGGAAAAATAATGAAAGGAAACTTCCCTAATCTGGCAAAGGAAATAGACATGCAAGTCCAGGAAGCATAGAAAGTCCCAAAGAAGTTGGGCCCAAAGAGGGCCACACTAAGATACATCATAATTAAAATGCCAAAGCTTAAAGATAAAGAGAGAATCTTAAAAGCAACAAGAGAAAAGGAGACAGTTACCTACAAAGGAGTTCCCATGAGACTTATCAGCTGAAGGTTATCAGTTGGAAGGGGGAAGGAGGTGAGTGGGGGGAAAGATGCAGGAGTTAAAAAGCATAACTGGTAGGTATAAAATAGACAGGGGGATGTTAAGAGTAGTACAGGAAATGGAGAAGCCAAAGAACATATGTACAACCCATGGACATGAACTAAGGGGAGTTATTGCTGGAGGAAAGGGGTGTACCGGGAAGAGGGTGGAAAAGGGGGAAAAAATGGGATAAATGCAATAATATAATCAATAAAATATACTTAAAAATACCTAGGCAGAAGAATAAAAACATAAAACAATAGGCCATTCAGTTTAGTCATAGATAAATGTGGGAGACCATGAACTTGAAGAGTAGTATTAAAGTAGCCTTACATATTTTCTAACACTCAAAATCTTCAAAATCAGATGCAGAATTATTAAAAAGCACACTTCAACACACATGATAAAAATTCATAGAACTATAAATACACACAACTCACAAAAGTGCACAGTAAATCTGATAAAATCCAACTAAGGTCTGTATCTGCATTAATAGTATTGTACCAAGTTCATTTTGCTGAATTTGACAATGTACTGTGGTAATGTATGTCGTATTTGTCCCAAATACTATCACTGGGACAAACTGGGGGAAAAATATAAAAAGGGAATTAGCATTTAGCAGTTTCAGCAATTATTATAGGAATAAAATTATTTCAAAATTAAAAGGCTTTTTTTGCTTGTTTTTTTAATCCTCACTCTAGGACATGGTCACTGACTTTAGAGAGGGGAAACGGAGGGAGAAAGGAGAGAAATACTGATGTTTATCTCACATGTTGCCTCTGGTATTGGGGACCAAATTCCCAACTTAGGCATGTGCCCAGACTGGGAATCAAACCATCGACCTTTCAGTTTATGGGACCATGATCCAGTCAACTGAGCCACACAGGTCAGGGCTGTTTGTTTGTTTAAAGCATATAAATAATACTGCTTACAGAAGTGAAAGGGAGTTGATGCAAATTTTACTAAAAATATCTATCCTAAACATTATCACCAAATGAATCTTCCTCACCTAAAAGTTTTTGCTCCCACTCTCCCTTTTAAACCCATCATTGGCTACCAGTTGACTAATGAATTAAATTTTTATTTCCCTTCCTAGAATGCAAAAGCCTGCCGGACCCATACAGAAACTCCTTCCCTCCCTCCCTCTCTCTTTGCTTGTTTTTCTTTTGTGAGTAATAAATATTTGAGTATGAGTTATGTGTCAGGCAATGGTCCTGGGTTCTGGCAATACAGCCGTAAGTCCTCATCCTCAGAGAATACACACTCTAATGGCTGAAGACAAGGCAACAATTCACAGACAGACACCCATAGGATGTTAGTGATCCTATATACATACTTCCTAAATACTATGAAGAAAAATAAAGCAAAGTAAGCAGAATGAGGAGCAGCAGGAGTAGGGAGGGGAAGTCAGGAAAGAACTTTCTAATAAAGGTGACCTGAAAGAAGTGAAAGGTGAGCTGTGCAGCCATTTGGGAGAAGAGAGCTCTAGGCAGAAAGGAGACAAACATCCTGAGGTGGGGCTCTTGTCCTGATAAAGGATTATGAGATAGATCTGGCTGAAAAGTGGGAGCCAGGAAGAAAGTAGTGAGAATGAGGGGAGGGGAACAGATTCTGTAGTAGCTTATAGGCTGCTTCTCAGGGACTTTGGCTTTTTCTCCAAGTGAGATGAGAAGTCATAAGCAAAGGAGGGACAGGATCTGACTTGCAAATTCTAGTGTCAACTCCTACAGCTTCCCCTCATTACTCTGAGTTCAAACTAAAACATTCCCTGCATTTTCTGAGCTCTGTAACTTGCGAGATTAATTAAGCAAGGAGGTCATAGACTGATACAGTTCTAATGCCATGGTGGCCCACATAAGCAAACCAAAATCTAAGCTTGTAAATGTCTTAAAGTTAAAAATCAAAACATGAATTATAACCAATCAGGCTTTAGACTACAGCCAGTCAAATAATGTCCTTTCTTTGCTTCTGCACTATCTCTATATAAATCTTTCCCCTGGCTCCCATCTGTGGAGTGTTCCTAGTCACTCTGAGTTTGGCACTGTCTGACTAGAATGGATTTTTGCTCAAATAAACTCTTAAAATTTTAATATGTCTCAGTTTGTCTATTAACAACTTCACTCAATTTTTCCTTCCAACTACTCTTACCCTTTTTAGAACAAAACCAGATGTTATCCCAGTTTCTAGATTCCTTCCAGCTATGGAGCATCCTTCCTTCCTAGGATCTCATCTCCATACCCACTCTCCCACTCAAAGGCCTCTATGGTGACTTCGGCTTTTTATTTCCTGCTAATGTTTGTTCATATGTCCTGTTTTTCACTAAAGTTTAAATCTATTCCCTTTTTTTTTTTTAAATTGTATCCATGTAGCAGCTAGCCAAAAGCTATGCTGGTAGTAGGTATACAACAAACTTTTTAAAACTATGAATTAACCAAAAAAAAAAGCAGCATGTTTTAATGCCATTAAAATATGCTTATAGAACCCTGGCTGGTGTGGCTCAATGAATTGAGTGTGGACCTACAAATTCAATTCCCAGCCAGGGCACATGCCTGGGTTGCAGGCCAGGGCCCCAGTAGGGGGTACTCCAGAAGCAACCACATTGATGTTTCTGTCCTCTTCTTTCTTCCTCCTTTCCCCTCTCTAAAAATAAATAAATAAAATCTTTAAAAATATACATGCTTACAGAAAACTTAAAGTTTTGTAAAGGAATCCTCAGGGAAGAAAACTGAAAAGGCCAGGTGACTCTGAGTAGGGCCTATACTCATATAGACAGCCTCAAAGGAGGAGCCCAGCTATTGGCGGTCTAGGCACAGAACAAGTTAGTCTCAAGGTCCAGCGAGAGGATGCCAGGCTTCTTCATTTCCAAACGTTAGTGAGACCCTCTACAATGGGCTCTGTAGTATCACCAAAAGAAATAATTTAAAAGGGGAGTGTAATGTTGTGATTTACAAAAAAAATACTTATGTATTTGGTCATTCAGATGACAAAAATATATTTTTCATACATCTTTGGTCTTTATACACAGTTCTTGACTCATAGCTCCCAAAACCCTGGGATCTTTCCTAAGTGTTGAGAGCCACAAAGATGTCTTTTGTTATGTTAATGAGGTGACTTTTAGGAAGCAGGTAAGAATGGGTGGTTGTTGCAATGGAGCCAAACTTGTGATTAGAGGTCTGGAACTTTCATTCCCACCCCCTGATATCCAGGGAGGGAAAGGGGTGGAGACTGAATCAACAGCCAACGACTAATGATTTAATCCACCATGCCTATGTAATGAAGCCTCCATAAAAACCCAAAAGAACCTGTAGAGGACATGAAAGCTTTAAACCTTTTTCACGCCTTGCCTTATGCATCTCTTCCATCTGGCTGTTCCTGAGTTATCATTTTATAATAAACTGGTGATTGTAGTAAGTAAAATGTTTCTCTGAGTTCTGTGAGCTACTTTAGCAAATAAATCAAATCCAAGTAGTGGGTCTGGAGAACCTCTTTATAACCAATTGGTCATTAGTACAGGTAACACCTGGACTTGTGATTGATGTTCGAAGTCCAAGTAGGAGGTCATGGGAACTGCAAATCTGTAGCAGGTGGGTCTACAAGCCCATAACAACCTGGGCTTGCAAAGTGGGATCTGAAGTTGGTACAGGGCAGTCTTGCAGGACTGAACCTTAACCTGTGGACTCTGATGCTATCTCTGAGTAGATAGTGGCAGAATTGAGTTGAATCACAAGACAACCTGCTGGTGTTCAAGAACTGCAAAGTCGTGTGTGGAAACCACACACACAGGAATTGGTACCAGAGCCAATTTAGGGAGTAAGACCATGGACTCCATGTATGCCTTTTCTACACTGCCTATTGCAGATAACCCTAAAAAGCAAGGAAGGTCAGGGGATGACCTCCTGTCTTTCCAAATAAATGGCTAAAATTCATGTAAGGGAGGAAAACGTCTTGCATGGCCTAATTAAAGATACTATAAAGGTTTAAAGATTAAAAAAAAAAACACTGAGCATGCATAAGTTTCAATAAAGAATAAATCCATCAGTAATAAAGGAGAAAACAGGGTCCTGTGCTAATCACTTTTCATACAGTAACAGTGACTTGAACATAAACAGTGTGATATCTTGATAGTCGATCTGATAACCAAGACAGCTAGTGAATGAATAACAAGTGGTAAAGTACTGCAACATGTGCTAAACAAAGGGATGATTCGCGTCCCAGGCAGGATGGAGTGGGATGGCATGCATTTCGTCATGCTCCTCAGAACGGCATGCAGTTTAAAACTTGTTAATTTTGTTTATTTTCTGGAGCTTTCCATTTACTATTTTCAGACTGCAGTTACTACAGGTAAGTGAAATTGAAGAAAGTAAAATTTTGGATGAGGAGGAACTACTGTACATTCTAGAAATAAAGGAAATAAGGGTCAGAGAGATGGTATAAGTTGCTCTTGGTCCTGAAGTTAACAAGTGACGGCTGTAGCTTGAATCCAGATCTGTCTGACTCTAAAAACCAAGGTCTCTGCTAGACACACTGCCTCATGAGCACAGGTAATTCCTAAGTTTACATGACTGTACACATTTTTCTCTATGTGAGCAGTCAGGGAATGAGAAGAACCACGAGGCATTAGGAACCTGAAATGTGGTGAGGGGACCCCACTGAGGAGAGAGGATGAGAAAAAGGAGAAGTGACTGAAGAGACAAATTATGCAACGACAATGGAGCCTGTTAACTGTGCAAATGAGGAGGACGCTTGCTTAGAGCTATTTTTGTCAAGTAGCATATAATATAGGCAACTTTCCTTTATAAGACTGAGGAAGTTTAAAAGGCAAAGTTCTTAATAAGCTGATTTCTTTTAAAGATACTTTATTATTAGATTGAGTTGTACTGAAAATAAAGAGCATACTTTGTAAATATAAATGCAAAATATCTCTAAAATGAAACAAATAAAAATTATACCTTTTCCTCACAACATAAATTATATAAACACAAAACATTATTGCTAGTTTTTGCACCTGAAAAGAAAAACTTTAAGTTTGTTTTATGATGTTCCATGGAATCTTTTGAAAGTAGTATATTGTCATGAACAGACAAGGTCAAGTTTGCATCACTCTTAAAATATAATAAAGTGGCAGTAGCATTAAAATCCAAAATATATGTATGTTTAAAAGTATTTGACATAGTTAGGTTCAGAATTTAATTGCAAGTTGGACCTGATTCTGTACATCAGCCACAAGCAACCCCACACAGCAGAAGCAGCAAATAACAGGGTCTGACTCCTGGTTTTGGTGATAGACAGCTCTGCAATCTTGGGCAAAATCACCTCTGGGAACTGTAGTTTTCTCATCAGTAAAATGAGAATTTACTAATCTGTGTGGCTGAATTGCCATATGAATTAAAAATAATGTACCTAATATGCAGGGGATAGAGGAGCCCTCAACATAACAAGTGGCTATTATTGTTTTTCCTAAAGAGAAAGTCCTGGATACTTTAGCTAGGATTGCAGTTAAAAAGAATGAGAGCTACTTCTGCTCAATAA
The DNA here is from genome assembly GCA_004024845.1 of Tonatia bakeri. Lineage (NCBI taxonomy): Eukaryota > Metazoa > Chordata > Mammalia > Chiroptera > Phyllostomidae > Tonatia > Tonatia bakeri. Next base: position 9,260 of record PVIA01007320.1, on the reverse strand, counting down.
AACCCAGATCTAGTTATTTAGAATTTATGGCTGACACTATACAGGGGTGGGCAAAAGTAGGTTTGCAGTTGTAACACAAATAATACAAAAATAAATAAATAACAATACAAGAATGAACTCTGTCTAGTGTTCATTCTAGAACTCAAAACTAAACCTACTTTTGCCTAAGCCTAGAGTTGCAGACTATAAATGTGGAAGACAATTTTAAATATAGAAAAAAATGTGAGTTGGAAATTAACATAAAACTGATTTCATTTATTTACAATGTTTAGCACCGGGTCTGACATGACAGCAGCTCAACAAACACTACTGACTGAGTGTATTTTAAATAAGACATACAAAGCTCATACTTAATTTCATGATTTTAAGTTTTTCTAAATTGATAATTATGTGATTTTAAAAGGTAACAATATTATTAGAAAAAAGCATTTCAATCTATGAAAATAAGAAATCTGTATATACAGATACTGCCATGATGAAAGTATCATGTATCATAAGAAAATAAATAATGAGCATTATGTGTAGTGACAGTAAATCTACAGAGGGAAATGTCTACAGATAATTTCACTGACACAGCACTGAACCTTAGTGCAAAAGTTTGGGTTAATCAAAAATACTGAAATGACACTCAGATGTTACTTGTGATATTAATATTTTTAACTGAAAGGAAAATGGACAGGGCTTCCAATTAGAATTAGAAGTAAGATATTTTGTATATAAGTAGAGAGAAAAAGACAATCGTCAATATAAATGAGCAATTGGATGCAAAAGAAGAAAATTCAGTCTTTCAGTTTTTCTAGGAAAATGCTAATGTGGTGGACCAAGATTATGAAAAGGAAGGGTTATACTTAACATTTTCAGCAGCCTTTTAAAAAAAGTTATTAGCTTTTTTTCGTGATGCCTTGGAGAAGGTCAGCAGCTTCAGGATGAAGCTGAACATCTCTTTCCCAGCCACTGGCTGCCAGAAACTCATTGACGTGGACAATGAACACAAACTTTGTACATTTTATGAGAAGCATATGGCCACAGGAGTTGCAGATGCTCTGGGTGAAGAGTGGAAAGGTTATGTGGTTGAATCAGTGGTGGGAATAACAAACAAGGTTTCCCTATGAAAAAGGGTGCCTTAACCCATGGCTAAGTCTGAGTGCTGCTGAGTAAGGGGTACTCCTATTATAGACCAAGGACTGGAGAGTGAAAGCACAAATCTGTTTGGGGTTGCACTGTGGATGCCAATCTCAGTGTTCTCAACTTGGTCATTGTAAAAAAAGGAAAAAAAGATACTTCTGGTCTCATTGATACTACTGTGCTTCGTCCCCTGGGGCCCAAAAGAGCTGCCAGTCTCCGCAAACTTTTCAGCCTTTCTAAAGATGATGATGTTCCCCAACATGTGGTGAGAAAGCCCCTAACCAAAGAAAGTAAGAAACCTAGGATCAAGGCAACTAAGATTCAGCGCCCTGTAACTCCACGTGTCCTACAATACAAGCGTCAGTGAATTGATCTGAAGGAACAATGTACTAAGAAAAATAAGGAACAGGCTGCAGAATATGCTAAACATTTGGTTACGAAGATGAAGGAGGGGCCAAAGAAAATGCCAGTAACAGACTGCTGAGAGACAAGGCTGTCCTCTCTGAGAGCTTCTACTTCTGAGTCGGAGTCCAGTCAAAAATGAGGTTTACTAAGAGTAACAAATAAATAAGAACACACATCAAAAAAAGTTATTAAAACATAACCTACTGGCTGAAGAACAATGTGGTAAAAATGTGTTAATATGATTTCTAGGTTTAAGATGTTCTCTTAGCAAGTCATCTGCAAATAAGTTGAAAACAGCAAATACAAATTACGTAGTTATTGCAAAATACCAAGAAAGAACAGATTTTTTAAAAATCCAAACTTGCACAGGCTAAGACCTCTCTCATCTTATGTTTGTGTGGCCAGGTTTCCCTCCCAAAATCAACTTAGATTGAAGTATTAGTCATGACATGATCAGGCCAAGATATAATGCTAAGATAAAGAAATGAAATATATGGTGTGTAATGAAGGGAGAAATGCTAAGTGACAATGCCCTGAAGATAAACCACAAAGAAGAGAGAAGAATCCAAAAAGAGAGGACTGTGGCTGGTGATAGCCATGTAACCTAGCAAGATGAATTTGAAGTCTACTCTCATCTTCCAGGAGGCACGCTCATTGTTGTCCTCTACAAACATCACGGTCAGGAATTCCCCTTTCTCAGAGAACATTCTTGGTCTGCCTTTTCTCTCTCTCTCGTCTTTTCCTTTCCTTCTCTTTTTTTTTTAAATTGAGGTATAACTGACATATAACATTATATTAGCTTCAGATATAGAACATAATGATTCAATATTTGTATATATGACAAAATAATAGCCTCAACAAATCTAGTTAACATCTATCACCATACTTAGTCAAAATTTTTTTTCTTGTGATGAACGCATTAAGATTTACTCTCTTAGCAACTTTGAGTTCTTGATCTGAATCCTGTCTTCAACTACTCCACAGGTTTAGTGAATTTTGAAGTCTAATAACTCTTCAGAATCCTAAAATATATACCAGGAGTTTCAGGAACTGGTCATTATAATTCAAATGGGAATGCCTATGATAACAAAAATGGTAAAAAGTTCTAACGAAGGCATAGTGAAAAGGTATAACAGTGAGAATGGGAAGAACAGTTTTAGATAATTAAGGGATTAAAAATAAAGACTTCTGTAATGTGTGGTGACCTGCTGAAAGTCTGAGAATCTGAAGGAAAAGGTCCCTGTTTTAATTCTAAGGTAATAAGAAGGTACAAGGAAGTTAATAGCACAGAAACATAGGTGGTGTATGAGCTAAACCACAGGCTGTGCAACGTTAGTAGTGGCCAACGTAGTGAGATTGTGATACCAGCCAAGACACAGATGACCATGGCTCAATGGTTTATTTTTGTTGCTTTGCTTTAGAAAAACAAAACAAAACAAAACAAAACTGTGTGGTGAACTGAAAATTTCATAAGGGTGAGCATAAAGGTGAGAAAAAGGCGGGAGAACTGTAACTGAACATCAATAGATTAAAAAAAGAAAAATTTCAAGCAAAGAAAGAGCAGAAAAGATATAGACTTTATGAGTCCTAAAGGTCTTAAAATTTCCCAGTTTCAAAGATAAACAAAGTGGCTGTATCATTCCTAAAGTGAAGTGTTTCAGTCAAGTTTAAATTAGTCAACTTTAAGGTGGGAACTAGTTGAAAAAAATGCATACTGAGATGATTTTTTATTCTTAAAACAAAACAAAACTGTATTTGAGAAAAGTAAACAGAAATGATCCAAAAGTCATCAAAAGACATACAGTATAGAGAAGGAAAGGCATATATAGTCAATATGATCGATGCCTTCTCTGGAAGATATTTTAAAACTAAGAAAGCACAAAAATCAGAAAAGCAGTCACAGTGAACTGGAAATAGGCTCAAAATTCTGCTTTAGCTATAGAGAGTACATATTATGATCCCTATTAAAATCATCCAATATATAAATCAGAAAAAAATTTATTTAGAGTTTCTTTTTCTGGAACGGAAAACTTTTACCAGTGGGCACCCAGGTTATTGAAAAGATTATGTATGTCCTGGAGGAGTAAAGCAGTTGGTTAGAGTATCATCCCAATATGCCAGGGTTTCTGGTTCAATCCCTGATCAGAACAACAAATCTCTCTCTCCCTCCCCCGTCTCTCTCTCATCAATAAAAAAAAAATTATGTAGCAACCAAAATTCTAGCTTATCATTAGAATTTATTCTTAAATCTATATTTCTACCCCTCACTTTGCAGAAACCTTTTAACATAAAAGGCACACTTCATTTTTAATTCTTCATTGTGAAACATTCAACAGCATATAAAAGAGAACAATATGACAAATGTGAAAACAAACTTTATGAAATATTACCCCTTTGCAACAATTTTTCCAACGAAATAAAATATCAGATACACCCCCTGGATGGTATGGCTCAGTGGACTGAGTGCTGGCCTGCAAACCTAAAAGTCACTGGTTCAATTCCCAGCCAGGGCACATGCCTGGATTTTAAGCCAGGTCCCCAGTTGGGGGTGTGCGAGAGGTAACTGATTGATGTATCTCTTGTGCCATCAATGTTTCTACTTCCCTCTTTCTTCCTCCCTTCCCCTCTAAGAATAAAATAAATAAAATCTTTAAAAAATATAGATACAGAAATGTGTCAGATCTCATTCCCTTCTCTTTCTCCCCAGAGGCCTTGCTGTTATGAATTTTGTATTTATTCCTATTATGTTATTACTACATCAATCTAGAACCATCCCGACCAATATATAGCATTGTTTTGAATCTTTTAAAATTTCATATAGCCCTGGCTGGCGTAGCTCAGTGGATTGAGCGTGGGCTGCGAACCAGGCATCGCAGGTTCGATTCCCAGTCAGGGCACATGCCTAGGCTGCAGGCCATGTCCCCCAGCAACCGCACATTGATGTTTCTCTCTCTCTCTCTCCCTCTCCCTTCCCTCTCTAAAAATAAATAAATAAAATCTTTGAAAAATAAAATAGTAATGGTTGTTTTCAAATGGATACATCTCTTATTTTTAATTACTTTCAATGAAATCTAACATTTGTATACAGGATAAACATAAAAATGTCTTACAAGCTTAGAAAAACAGACATATCTAGTAGGAGGTATAAACACTCCCTTATCTGTAATTGTTGGTATCTGAAAGTTATCAACTTATATGCTTATATTAATAAAATCCTCTGATCCATAGAACTATTTATTACAGCAGCCAACATAATATATAAAAAAGTTACTTTGTGAAAGAAAAGAGAAATATGTCAATAGAACACACAGAGAACCCAGAAATAGATACACAGACCAAAAGATTCACTGACAAAAGGGTGAAAGTGATTCAATGAAGAAAGAATAGTCTCAACAAACAGTGCTAGAACAACTGGACATCCACATGCCAAAACATCAATACAAATAGGTCTTAAACCGTTCACAAAAAGTTGGCTCAAACTAAAAGCGTTTATTAAGACCATGAACATGTTATGACAATGTGGCATTGGTGGCACTATTGTTTTGAATCTCTCTAAATCCCCACGTGAAAGGGATAGTTCAACTAAATAGCGAAACCAAAAACCCATAGAGAATTAGATGAGGGTTAAAAGAGAGCACTATATGTAATGATTATATGCTCCAATAATGTAAATAAACTACAACTATTTAAAAATAAAAGGGGAAAAATGAGAAAACAGGCAAAAAGTTTTTGAATGTTCTTAATAGTTTATGTTAGTAATGGTGATATTATGATTACTCTGAGACTGTTAGGTATGTACTATGGGATAAAATAAACAAGTAATTATGAGATATTATAACTCAACTCATGCCTCTGTACTAGGATTTTTGGCATGGAAAAGACACAGATGTACAGAAGAGGATAAATTAAAAACCCTGTAATCCTGAATTTAAATTACAAATATCAACATGAACTCACTCTGAATACATACATACATACATACACATGCATACATATATACATATATATAAATCTCTGCTTTAATAAAGAAACCTAGAAACAATGACCTACTCAATAACAACAATACAATAGCCTTAGCTCCCAAACTTGAGTTTAAAATACACTTTTCCATTAAAAGAAACTACAGCAAAATTTTTTTCAGACATATCTCCTTCGGCAAGGGGAAAAAAAAGAAAAAAATAAACAAATGGGTCTATATCAAATTAAAAAGTTTTTATGCAGCAAAGGAAACCACCAACAAAACAAAAAGACAATCTACTGAATGGAAGAAGAAATTTGTCAATGATATATCCAATAAGGGGTTAATATAAAAAATTTATAAAGAACTCATATACCTCAACACCAAAAAACCCCCCAACAATCCAATTAAAAAATGGACATGGGACCTTTGGAGAGGACCATGGGAGCTCTCCAAAGAGGACATACAGATGGCCAACAGACATGAAAAGATGCTCAATGTCACTAATCATCAGAGAAATGTAAATTAAAACCACAATGGGATGTTACCTGGGACATGTCAGAATGGCTATCACCACTAAATCGACAAATGACAAGTGTTTTCGAGGATGTGGATAAAGAGGAATTCTTGTGCACTGTGGAAAACAGTATGGAGTTTCCTCAAAAAATTAAAACTGGAACAGTTTGGAACAGTTCCAGTTCTGGATGTATAGTCAAAAATATCCAAAATAGTAATTAGAAGAATTTATGCACCCTTGTGTTCACTGCAGCATTACTTACAACAGCCAAGATATGGAAGCGACCCAAGTGTACATCAATAGACAAGTAGTTAAAAAAGCTGTGATACATATATACAATGGAACATTAGTCAGCCATAAATAAGAATGAAATTTTAATATTTGTGACAGCATGGATGGAACTAGAGGGTATTATGCTAAGCAAAATAAGTTAGTCAAAGAAAAACAAATACCATATGATTTCACTTATATGTGGAATCTAAAAAGCAAAATAAACAAACAAAACAGAAACAGACTCAGATAGAGAAAACAGACTGATGGTTGTCCCAGGGGAGAGGGCTTGGATAGCTGGGTGAAAAAAGTGAAGGGATTACGAAGTACAAATTGGTAATCACAAAACAGTCCCAGGGATGTAAAGTACAGCATAGGGAATATAGTCAATAATATTGTAATAACTATGTACAGTGGCAGGTGGGTACTTGAAATATCAAGGGAACCACTTTGCAAACTATTTCATTGTCTAACCACTATGCTGTACACCTGAAACAAATACAAAATAATACTGAATGCAAACTGTGATTGAAAAATAAAATTACAATAAAAGAAACTAGAACTTTTTGAAGAAATGGCTATTTTCAGGACTGGGATAGGAAATGTACAGGATGTGTATGGAACAGACTGTCACACCAAATAGCAGGTAAGCTACTGGGACAAAAAAAGGAGCCACTTTAAAGAGGCTCCCACTGTCTAAAGATAAGGAAATCTGAGCTTCCAAGAGGGTAACAACTACAGTTTATGAAAACTATTCAGTCAAATGTGTTTAAATCCATGAATTTCATGTTATTTTTATTTATTTTATTTTTTACTTTTTTATTGTTGTTCAAGTATAGTTGTCTCCATTTTCACCTTACCTCAGCCCCCTTCCCCACATACCACTGCCTCCCACCCTTGAACCTAGCCCCTTTGTCTTTGTCCATGTGTCCTTTATACATGTTCCTTGATGGACCTTCTCCTACTTGTCCCCATTATCCATCTCCCCGACCCCGTCTGGTTACTGTCAAGTGAAATAAGCCAACAGTGAAAGACAAATACCATATGATTTCACCTGTAAGTGGAACCTAATCATAATGTTATTTTAAAAAACCCAAAAACTAATTGGTTACCTTCAGGGGAACCAATTCATTATCTTGAAACTGGTAAAGAAAAAAAAAACATTTATCCTGATTATATTATATGAATTCAACCAATGGGAAAACAAAAGATCAGTGAAACTGTCTTTTTATAAAAGTATCCTGAGTAATAAATGAAAAATTAGTAATAAAATTAGAATATCACAATTTTGCAACCCTAATGACTTAATGGATCTAGGCATTGAGTATCCATAGCTGTTAACATCAAAAAAGAGAGAGAAAACCAAAAGACGGACAGCCTGACACCGTGTGCCTTCTGATAAAACGACACACCATCCCATAGTCTTGCCAAAACTGACCATAAACTTGCAGAATTTTTAAAAGACAGAGAAACATATTGCACCCCACCATGATTATGCAAATAATAAAATCCAGATGTTGGACACTGCAGTCTCTACAGATAAAGATTAAGGAAAAAAAAAAAGGAATCGGAGGAATTTATAGATTAAATAGATTTAAGAGATACATTAAAGGGGCACACTGAAGTGTTTTTAGTAGATAATATTAAATTATATTTTTGGTGGATGTATATTTAGGTGATAAAAATATACCAGTATACAAAAAAGTGATTAAAAGTTATGACAGAGATTACTTTTGGGGACTGGAACGAAGTTAAGATTGTGACAAAGTATGTGGTGGTATTTCTGGGCACCTGGCAAAATTCTATTTCTTGACCTGAGTATGGTTCTAGGAGTGCTTCTGTTGTAATAGCTTATTAAAATATACACTTATTTTTTGTGGTTTTCTTTATGTGTGTTTTATAATGAAGAGATTAAAAAATATATCACCTCTAATATAGAAAATCTCTGTTACCTGGTTGAAAGCTAACACAGTATATACATTTCTTTGGAAAAGATGTTTCTTAAATATTTTGACTTTTCAGTTGGATGCATTTATAATGCTTTCTGACTGCTTCTTTTATCAAATCATACTGTATTAAAAGCAGGTCACATTTTTACTTTCCCATCAGTTGTTGTTCCTCTAAAATACTACAAAAATAGTTACTAACTCTTATGGGAAATAAGTTATCTTTCTAAGGTTATATTTCCCTAGCCCTGACAATAGCTTTTAAGGTTTAAAAGCTCTGCTTACATGCTTTTGATTAATTTGGTAAACAAATTCAGGGGACCTTTTCTGAAACAGGTATCTTAAAATTAACATGATACTGAGAAAGCATTACCAAATCCATATGGCTGAAAAGTTAAAATACCTGCTCAAAGATAAAAGTAAGGAAAGAATAAATTGTGTTATCACCATATTTTTGACAGTGAATGAATTCAATAGTTCTGAGATGATGACAGTAACTTTCCAAAGGAAGTAGAAAGAGTATGTGAAATTTAAGTAAAAATACTACCATATTATATATGATAACCCACAGATACATTATTAAAAACTGTTTTTAATTTACTGATAAATATTTTTTCTGAACCTATCGCATATTTTTCAAAAGACATTTTTTCCTAGACTACATAACTCTGCTTCATGCTTCTAATTAAGATACGTACTATTGTTTAAAGCTCTGTGGTATGAAATTAGACAAGCAGTTTTCTAATATCCATAAATAAATAAAAAATGTTCGTTCTCTGACAGACTGATAATTCAGTCACAGAGAGCTTATTTCTGTTTCCTTTGTTTTGGGCTTTTTTTTTTTTAGCTGCTTGATAAGCCAATTTTCTACTTAGAATATACTGTTAAAACTCTCATTTGGTTCAGTATGTGGGCTTTATCCTTTCCATGGTCTGTTATTCAAAATAAGATGGCTTTAATTACTGTTATTACTTTCTTTTTCTATGCTGCAAAGCAGTGGTTCTCAATTTGGATGCACATGTGAATCACTTAGGGAACC